>JAMPIV010019384.1:0-68279 GCA_024509875.1 Oreohelix idahoensis | reverse complement strand
ATATTCAATATTTTTTTAATGAAAATTGAATGTAAATTGATAATTTATGTCTATATATATGTGTGGTTCAGTAGCGAACATGAGGTAAAGCCTATATAATGCTCCAACCTGAACAGAAGGTGTCGGAGGAAAGTAAAACTACATGGAATTGCCAAACAGTACACTGACACCTATCTTATCGACTAGAAAGAAATAATGCTGGAATTGCAGAGGCGTAGTAACCATTAGGGAGGAATATACTGGTGTAAATTATTTCAGATGAAGCTGACAGTTGGCCTACCGCTCTGAACTCAGTGTTTGTTATGAAATGTGTTCAGTCTGTAAATAGATTATAAACTAGTTATGAAGTAGGAGGTACAACCTTCTTGTTTCAGGGACCGTGGTCCAAAAGTTATTGAGCAGCACCTGGTCTGAGCTTTGCTGAATCCAAAGGCGGACAGCATACTCCTTGGTCCATATAGCAAACAGTGAGGTGTCTCCAGAACACAGTGGAGCAATCGAGCAGAGGAGTCTTTTCCTGCCGCCATCACGAAAGATAAGCCTATGTGGCCAGCGGAGCTCAACATTATGTAACCCCATCTTAAACTGACATTGTATAAAAATAAGAGGGGAAATTAATTGTTTTAATGAAAGGAACTGAGAACATCTCCAATACTAGTTCCAACATAAACAAACACTTGAAGTCATGATGACAAATAACTCAGGGCATATATATTAATGAAAAGTACTTAATACATATTGATATTTGAAAATTTACCAGTGACTCATTTAAGATAGTCTTATAGAATGTTACATGTGTGTGAGTGTCACAGTGTTGTCAAGTGTGGTGGAATAAATTAAATTGTTTATCTGTCTGTTGTTGTTGTGACTTACACTTCATCATATACATACCCTAGACATTTAACGTAGTCATCACAATATTCCAGAATAATTCTGACTGAGGCATAATGTGGTAGCAAGTAAGGTTATCTGTAAAACACTACACTTATTAGATACAGATACCTTCACAGCTGATCTCAGTCAGTACACTAAGTCCCCTATAAAAATTTATAACATCCCACTTTACCACAGGGAGACCTAAGGAGCCGATTGTGGCAGCGGTAACCACAAGAGGGCAAACCAAGAAGGAGAGGGAGCCTGCGCCAAATTTGTTCCCGAATGAACTGAAGGAGGCGCAACAAAAGGACCCTACTCTGGAGCTCTGCTTTAGAAAACTGCCCATGGCTAAGAATCCAAGACACAACGGAGACATCTTTTCTAAGGATGGCGTATTGTATCGTAGAACGGGCAACCCGGACACGGGGAATAACCAGCTCCTAGTACCGACGCAGTACAGAAGCCAGATCTTAGAAATGGAGCACTCTCTTCCCTTTAGCGGACATATGGGACAAAACGCCACTATTCAGCGAATAAAAACCCACTATTGGTGGCCAGGAATGAACTCTGACATTATCAGGTATGTGAAATCCTGCGCCCAGTGCCAACGGGTAGCACCCAAGCACTTGACACCCCCAGTACCTATGGGGCAAATGCCAACAGTAGGGACTCCATTTGAACGGGTTGCTGTCGACATTATTGGTCCCCTGGAAAAGACCAAAAGAAGGAACAGGTTCATCCTGACCTTAGTCGACACTTGCACTATGTGGGCCGAAGCTGTACCGCTACCATGCATAGATTCCAAGCATGTCGCAGAAGCCCTCGTGCAAATTTTTACACGGTTGGGATTCCCTCAACAAGTTTTGACGGACAATGGATCCCAATTCCGTAGCCTGTTAATGGAGGAGTTCTTTAAGATCTTGAGGGCCAAACATATCCACACATGTCCCTACCATCCGGCCGGAAATGGGCTCGTGGAACGTTTTAATGGCAGCCTCACCACCATGTTACGTAAGCTGGGTCAGGAGAAACCGGAAGACTGGGACCTATATATATCGGCTGCCTTATTCGCCTACCGAGAGGTTCCCCAAGCGTCTACGGGATTCCCGCCTGCTACACTTTTATTTGGCAGACCTATTAAGGGGCCACTTGAAGCCTTACTTCGGTCCCTGACAGACCAAAAGACTGACGAGACAGTCGTCTCTGCAAGCAAATATGTATCTGAGCTCAAGGAAAGGTTAAAGCTAGGATGGGATCTAGCTACGACCAACCTTACGAAAGCCCGCGCTAAACATGCTAAAAGATACAACAAAGCTGCAAAAGAGAGAGAACTACAACCAGGGGAGAAAGTTTTGTTGCTACTTCCAACCGGAAGCAATAAACTTCGCATCGGATGGCAAGGGCCGTTTACCGTGCTTAAAAAGATCTCTCGTACCAATTACAAGATCTCCATCAAAGGAAAGGAGAAGGTCTTCCACATAAATCTCCTTAAGAAATATTTGGAAAGACCGGTGCCATCCTCCGAGCATCTCCTGGCTGTCGCCATAGCAACGGAAGACGAGGAAGATGATGATGGTTGCACGGAGTACCCATTGCAACCCACAAAATCCTTTAAAAATGTCAAGTTCGGCGACAATCTCTCACCAGAACAACAAACAGAAACCAGGGCTCTGCTAAAACAGTACAGTGCAGTCTTAACGGATGTACCTGGTCGAACAAATCTCATCGAATTTGATATGAAATTAACAAACGAGACCCCTGTTCGAACCAGAGTTTACCCAATCCCGTACACTAAAGCTGATGCACTTCGAGGAGAAATAGACAAGCTGCGTCAGGCAGGAATTATCAGTGAGTCTACATCTCCTTACAGTTCCAGTGTAGTGCTGTTGCAGAAGCCCAATAAGGAAGTTCGGCTGTGTATAGATTACCGGCTGCTAAACGCTGTAACGGAATTCCAGCCCGAACCTCTCCATACTGTTTGTGAGTTGTTCACCAAGCTCAGCAAAGCAAAGATTTTCTCCAAAATTGACCTCAGTAAAGGTTATTATCAAATACCAGTCAAGGAGGAAATTAAACCTTTGTTAGCTTTCAGCACTAGTGAAGGACATTACACATTTAACGTGATGCCGTTCGGATTGCATAACGCACCAGGAGTGTTCACCAGTATGATGAGGAATCTTCTAGCACCTTTGCAAAGTCCCCATATCCATAATTTCATGGATGACATATTAATTGCATCGGAAACCTACGAAGAACATAATGCTACGGTTGCTATGCTCCTCAGGAGACTACAGGAAACTGGTCTCACAGCCAGACCTAGCAAATGTCTCATCGGGTTTGAACAGTTAGACTTCCTGGGGCATACTATTTCTCACGGCTGTAGTTGGCCTATTAAGAAGAACGTTGAGAAAATAGTGGCAGCAAAAAGAACCCGAACGAAGAAAGACGTACGTTCCTTCATATCACTATGTACATACTATCAGAAGTACATCCAGAACTTCAACGGACTGACGGCACCTCTGACTGACCTCACAAAGAAAGGTTGTCCTGATAAGGTCATATGGGATCAAAAGTGCGAACACGCGTACAGCACTTTGAAAGGACAGTTGTCTGCATACCCCATTTTGAGGTTGCCTGACCTCAAGAAACCTTTTGTACTGCGGGTCGACGCGTCAGGTCAGGGCATCGGGTCAACACTGCTTCAAGCCGAGGACAGTGACCTGAACATGCTATTTCCAGTTGCCTATGGCAGTCGGAAATTAAATAAAGCTGAACGGAACTACAGCGTAGTCGAAAGAGAATGCCTCGCTCTGATTGACGGTATCAGACGCCATCATGAGTTTCTCTATGGGACATCTTTCACGGTGCAAACAGACCACGCTCCGTTAGCCTTTCTTGGTGCCAATAAAGAATTTAACGCAAGGATCATGCGTTGGGCCCTTCTTTTAAGCGTTTATTATTTCAAAGTGGAATACATTCCGGGAAGACAGAATGTCGGGGCGGATTTCCTGAGTAGAAACTGGACTACGGAGGAAGAGGAGGAAGTTGAAGATACCAATCATACTAAAGCTACCGATCAGGGCAGCTTCATTGTCATAAATCAAACATGAAAAGATGTTTTCATGTCTCAAAAAAAGGGGAGGACTGTGACAGACGAACTTAGCTGACCCTGATTGACCCTGAAGCGTTAGATGATATAGTACGACCCTTTGTAACGACCCCTTCGTATAGCATCAGTGCCCCCGAATATATTGTAACTTTTCGTCAAACCTTTCCACGCAGATGGTCAACACGTTTGCTGATTAATATGTGGACAGTTTATCTACCGTTCATTCTGGTCATGGCATTGATTTAAGGAGAGATTAAATCACGCCCCTGGACATCTCCTGAGCAATCATATGCAGGTATTTTCATTAACTTGGCAAGTGGAGGGCGTTGCCAGCATCAAACGATAGTAGTGACCACGATCAAAGACACTGGGGGAGATCTCAGGAAGGACTGGAGGCATGCTATCAAAGGCAGTGGTGGTCCCTGAAACGAGCGACGCAAGTTCCTGCCGGTATTTCGCATCTCGGTGTTAAACACGAAACCGATCGCAGTAGGAGTGAACGGGAAAGCCGGCGCAAGCAGCGAGCGAAGATACGAGAGACCAGGGGCGGCTTCTCTCTTTGGTCTGGCGGTCAGATCCCCAAAAGTCTTCTGAGATCATAAAAGGTGTCAAAATTTCTCATGTCCCCCCAATCTTGCATTCCAGTTGTAGATATACAGACCATGAAGAAATGCAGGTTATCACTCGTTGGCCAGAACTTGACAGAAGCACTAGCGATATTGAAATCTTGTTATAGATTTTCCTCTGGATTTTCATATATATTTGCAGTGAATTCTATTCTGTGCACAACGGTAAAATATAACTGTGTCTAGTGATCAGTGGTCTAGTTCATTCATTCTATTTCACGGGATATTGTGTTAATTTAAATTTATTAAATTAAACCATCTCAATAGTTCCCAGTTGTAAATGTAATGTTATACCTGTTATATTATTTCCAAAAATAATAGAGGCTTAAATGTTAAAGTAACTTTTAAAGTCGCGAAGGAATTTATAATTAATAAATTTAGTTAAGTCCTATATATATATATATATATATATATATATATATATATATATATATATATATATATATATATATATATATATATATATGTGTGTGTGTGTGTGTTTTAACCATTAGAACTCGCGCAGTGTTTTACCTAATACAGAATTAAATACGCGAGGGTATATATATATAGATAGTCTTAACGGGAAATGCATCGCGCTTTAGAATGTTATTTGATTTTTCGGTATATTACATGTCTTTTTCTTTCATACTGAGTGATCGTAACCCTTGCGATCCCAGCATAAAGAAAGCAATAGAGAAATCATACAGAGTCCTTTTCAGACTCGGTTCTTAACTTCCAGATATATTGATGGAACATTTTTAAATATAATTCTTGTGGCGGTCCGATGCGACCTAGCTATCAATTACATGAAAGAAAGCACCCCCAAGAACTTTTTTTTAAATAACTCATCAAATTTAATTACAATCTGTAATATAAACTGGAAGGTGAACAGTGCCAGTAGCGATAATTTATTTACGTCTCTACTGTGAGAGAATACATATTTACCTGACTGTGACTGAGCCTAATCTTTCCTTACTGGATTTAAACCATACCGGTCAGTTGCTATCATCACGCCTTGAAAGAATTTTAACTCCAGCAGCGAAATTAAAGAGACCTCATTTTCACCCCCTGTATGGAATTGTGTCAGTGCCATCCCACAGACTCCTTTTCATATAATAAAACATAAGAACTCTGAGTCTTCAAGTCCGGCGATTAGTGGGAATATTCGCTATCAGCAAACCTCGCTACATCTGGGGCGGGACATCGAAGTACTAGACATTTTCACGTGTCAAGAGTAATTGTTGTTTATATAATTCTATGGATTGTCTTATGCTGCAATCGGTAAGTGTGTGTGTGTATATGAGTGTGGATACTCACGCGCGTGCATGAATGGCAGGAAATCTAATTGTTTTTGCAAACCATTTGTTAATTTACCTACCGGGCAATACATTTTCTGTATACCCCGCATTGTTCCTTTAAGTGGGATATTTTGTTAACTCTGTTTAACCCCCTCCCTTTCAATTGTTTAGTAAAGGGAAGAACAATCTGGGATAACACGTTTTTCTACCACCCATACCTAGTATTGTAACCCCTCTTTCAGAGTAATTAACTTCACTGTTAGGTTACATTACCTTGTTCCTGATAACTATCTATCTTTGGACTGGGTTCATCTTTGTCTAATAAGCGGGAAGGGCTTAGTCGATACCAATCTTCTTCACCCCCTCCCCACCTTGTTATTTGCATTTTCTGTACTTATGATAATTTTATGTAACACTTAATATTTGTTTGTGATTTGATTTTTCTGGTTAATAAACATCATAAACTAGTTAGCACTGTGTTGGAAATACCCAAAGCCCAACATTTCCCCTATTTGTTTAATATAGTTGTATTCACGTGCGTTTGTGTGTTTGAAGCACCAAATCGGTGTGAGCGCAGATGTGTGTCTGGAAAACTGGCAAATAATTGTTTGACCAGGAGAGACTGAAGAGTAGATTGAGAAAAACGATTTGTCGTAAATAGGTCTGTCTTTACTCTCCTCCAGTACTCTGTGAAGCAACTAGTTACTCTGTAACCTTTCTATCACTGAGATTTCATCATCATTCTCCACTCTAAACCGGACCACTATTTGTAAGACTCTTTCTCTCAATATAAATTTACGACATATATATATATATATATATATATATATATATATATATATATATATATATATATATATATATATATATATATATATATATATATATATATATATATATACACACACTATGACATTGGAATATACAAACAAGACAATATTAATCTATAATTGTATAATGAAATATGAGTTGGAGCTGTACGCTCTCGTAACTTTCAATATAAAACGTGGTAAACATAATAGGATGGGTGTGAAAAAAAAATCGAAAAAAGGTAATTCGTCTTACGAGGACAAAAGACAAAGAAAATAGCCAACGTTACGACCACAAGGTCTTCGTCAGGGAAAGGAAAGAAAGTGAAGTCTAGATAGGACACATAAGAACCTAAATAAATGTAAAAATTAAACCTAGGTACTTCTCTGAAGGAATCGAGGTCCTACCACTATTGCTTCCCGCAAACGGACTGGCGTGCCCGGAAAAGGAAATGACTGTCACCACCGGATGTATACAACATACTACGAAACTAATAAACGAAACTGAACAATAAACTACCCAAACGTAATATTAGTGGGGACTGGAAATAGAAGAGGACAGAATGAGTTGGAGATAAATAAATATGAAATAAAAAATCAAGACATTAAAAACAGTGTATTATATATTCATACATATTATTAGAAGGCGGCAGAAAAATAGAAAAATAGGATAAGAGTGGAAAGAGTCAAAATGGAACAGGAGAGGAAAGGGGAATTGAGGTATACAGAGAACAGACGTCTAATAAGAAAAGGCGGTAGGAGCGGTCTGCTGAGAGTCGGATAGAGGAGAAAGTTAAAAGAGCATGATTAGTGTCTTTGACAAAGGAGGGAAGATTCTCAACGATAGGCTGGAAAATGCTATCGAAGAAGTCAGAAATGTGCTCAGTAGGACAGGAACAGGCCGAGACAATAGGTCTGCCAGGGTTGTCGATCTTATGAATTTTGGGGAGCATGTAGAATACAGGCTTGCCCAAAGAACATTCATGAATCCTAAGATGAGATGCGTGGGGAGGAAGAGCATTACTGGTGATGAGCTGTTTAATAGTGTTGTGTACAATGCGATTGTTGGAGACAGTTGCATTGCTGGTCCTGGGCCTGTAAAAAGAACCATTGGTCAACTGGTTTTTACCTTCACTTAGGTATAAGTCCTTCTGCCAGACGACAATGGCACTTCCCTTGTCAGCCGGTTTGATGATAATGTCGTCTCTACGGCGAAGAAGGGAGAGAGCACGGGATTCTGCAGAAGTGAGATTGGAATAATGCAATCTACGAGGGCAGAGCTGCTGAATGTCATGGATGGTGTTCTTGATATACAGGTCCAAGGCATGAGAAGCCCCAGGTTTAGGTGTAAAGGGAGGTTTCGTAGAGTGAGTAAAACGTGCGAAGATGTCGGATTCAGCCTGAGACTGTAGAGTGCTGTCTTCCTCTCTAAAATGGAACTTCAGCCTCATGCGACGGTGAAACCGATGAACATCCTGGAGGAGATTATATGGGTCTAGGGTCGGACGAAGAGGAACAAATTTTAGGTCCTTACTGAGAACAGAGCGTTCTCCCTCAGAGAGCGGCAGATCTGAAGGGATGCAGACTACCTGAGTGCAAGATGGAGTGGAGGATGGAGGGGCAGCTTTCGGGGTAGGGAGGAGACGGGATAGTTTATGATGTTTAGTAGTGGAAAGGGACTCATGCAGCTGCCGGTTCAGTGTGTAGATAGTGGTGCGTATCATAGAATAGAAAGGGAAGTTGTTGGAGGTGAGACAACGTAAGTGAAGCAGAAGCTGTGACTGTTGGGCACTGACATCCGATAGAAGGCGGGAGTGACTGGCAGCCACTACGCGCAAACGTTGAAAGCCACATCTGGTTTCAATTCGTTGTAGGAGACGTTGTTCCCTAGGATTGAGTGTACCAGCAGATGGATGAAAATTGGAAGAGAATCCATTGGGAAGAATTTTGTGGTGGAGGCAGGTATGAATAAAGTGGAGATGAGAGGTGAATCTGGTTTTCTTGAAAGTAACGAATGCAAAGTCAATAGCAGCACGGGATATATCAGGAGGCAGGGAGCTAAAGCTGGTGGTGACCGACACACGGAGAGAGTTGATGAAATATTTCAGAGAGGGCATAGTGGAGAAAGAACCAGGAGAAAAGTGAATCGCCCAGAAAATAAAAAATAAAATAAATAATAAATAAATACAATATAAAACACGCAAAATGAAAATAGAGATAAATGAAACAATAAATAAATAGGATAGAGTGCAGTAATATAAGGTATGAAGGAAGAGTAGGGAAATACGAAAATAAATAAATAGGATATAAAATGATATGCAATACTAGGAAAGGAGAGATAGGATAGGATTGGGGGGATAAGCAGGATAGGTAGATAGAGACACGAGCTAAAGAGACACGGTGCAGTCAAAAATATATATATATATATATATATATATATATATATATATATATATATATATATATATATATATATATATATATATATATATATATATATATATATATATATAAAGTCGAGGAAGTTGAGGAGAACTGCTGTAAGACGTGGAGTACAATGGATGGGTGTGAAAAAAAGTCGAAAAAATGTAATTCGTCTTACGAGGACAAAAGACAAAGAAAATAGCCAACGTTACGACCACAAGGCCTTCGTCAGGGAAAGGAAAGAAAGTGAAGGCTAGATAGGACACATAAGAACCTAAATAAATATAAAAATTAAACCTAGGTACTTCCCTGAAGGAATCGAGATCCTACCACTATTGCTTCCCGCAAACGGACTGGCGTGCCCGGAAAAGGAAATGAATGTCACCACCACAGATATGGCAACAATACTCCGGTCCTATCCCCGGGTTTTACCGCAGATATATCGATGATGGCATTGGTCTCACAGATATGTCCGAGACTGATTTATCCCGCTTCATCGACTTTGTCAACCACTTCCACCCAACCATCAAGTTCACCTCCCTCATCTCCACAGTATCTGTCAACTTTCTTGACATTACTATCACGCCTTCCGGCCTTAATACCTCAGTATACTACAAGCCGACAGATGCCCATAGCAACCTTCTGTATACCTCTTCTCATTCTCGGGCTTGTCGTGACTCCCTTCCATTCTCACAACTTCTCCGCCTCCGCCGTTTGTGCCTAGACGATGATGACTTCCACTTCCGAGCCAATGAGATGTTGGATTTCTTCCGTAGCAGACTTTATCCGGAACATGTTCTCACCTCTGCCATCCAACGTGTGCTCCCCATCTCTCGTCAGGAGGCCCTCAAACCTCACTATAAACCCACTTCGGATAGAGTCAAATTGATCTTGACCTATCACCCTCAGTACTGCAGTCAAACAGTTCCTTTTTCGCCATCTCCCTATCCTCCAAGAAGAGTCTGTGACCCAGGAAGTTTTCGGTGAAGCACCTTTGGTGGCATATAGGCGCGACAAGAACTTGAAGGATCTTCTTGTTTGCAGCCGTCTTCTAAAGGAGAATGCCTCTCAGTTTGGCACACTACCCTGTGGTCGGACACGATGCAACACGTGCAAGTATGTCATCTCAACCCCCAAAGTGTCTTTTCCTGAGGCTACGTATACCATCACCAGTAGCTTCACGTGTGAGTCGCGCAATGTCATTTATACGATCATATGTAAACGTTGCTGCATAACGTATTTGGCCAAACAGGCAAACGACTTGGGGACAGATTCAGCCAGGACTTGAATGACATCTCCAAGCAAAAATCCACACCAGTTGCCATACACTTTAATGGTCCAGACCATCATGGTCCCACCGACATCCAGGTCACGGCGATCAGATCCTGCTCCTCTGACGCTGCTAGCCGAAAACAGCTTGAGAACCGTCTTATCCACCGCATGGGGTGTCTAAAACCAGCCGGTCTTAACACTCTGCACACCTTTGTCTGAGGTCACCCCCCCCCCCCCCCCCTTTTCCACTTTCATCTCCTGTTCCATTTTGACTCTTTCCACTTTTATCCTATTTTTCTATTTTTCTGCCGCCTTCTAATAATATGTATGAATATATAGGGGGGTTTGGGATGTCAGGTATTGGTAGTACCTCTGGTTAAGGAGCTGTCATGCCCTTTTCAGGGCAGCTCGGCCACCTTTGGTCCAAACCTGGCATTCAGCTCTCACCTGTGGCTCCTCGTAGCTGTCAGCATGCGACAGCGGCCACCCCCCGGGAAACGGCTTTGACAGGCCGGCTAAACTAGGTGAGGGTAGCCGACTGGTTATAAACCTTCGGTGAGTTAGGGTCTGCCTACCCATGCATGCGAAGACTGGATTCGGTAGACTGCGCGGAAGAAACCACCTGTTGGTTCAACGGGCATGACGGCGATTACCAGCAACGCGCTGTGGAGCGTAAGGAGCATGGCGAGGCACGTAGAAAGCCATGGTCATCCACTGCACCTGACTTCATCTCCAGTCGTCTTGACTTGTCTTGCTAGTGGATTAAGATGGACCCAGGCGAGAGAGTGAGGTTGACGAATTGCGCAACTCTTCCTCACTTTAAACCAAATCACTTAGGTGGAAAAGAGAGTTGTGACAAAAGTCGAAAAGAAACCAAAGACGTGTGAGACAAATGTCGAAATAACAGAAGTGAAGAAATGGAGACAAGAGGCATCCCTGTTGCTCTCCAGTTCTTATTATAAACGGTTCTGTAAGTTGTCATTCAAGAAGAACTCTGCACGTCATGTCTTCATACGTTTTCTTTATTAGGTTAACAATCTTCAGGAAGATTCCATAATGCCTCATCAATTTTCAAAGTGACTTTCTATCTACGTGTCAAATTCCTTTTCATAGTCCACTAATCAAATGTAAAGAGGTGAGTTCCATTCTAGACTTTGTTCCACTGTTATTTTCAATGTGGGTATCTGGTATTACATGATCTGTTTTATCGAAAACCTGCTTGTTCATCTCTCAGTTGCTTATCTATGGACTCTCAAGAATGATCCTGTTGAATATTTTCCTGGCACTGATAGTAATATTATTCCAATAAATTTGTGCACTCTTGTAAATCTCTATTACACAAACTACCACACACACACACACACACACACACACACTCCACACCCACGCAACCCACACAACAACACACCCAAAAATGTGTCGTTCCCCCTGACAGCAGAAAAGTGCCCCAACTAACTTAGACAACTTGGCATTTATTTTCTGGTTGAGACTTTACCAGATAATTTGTATTACATCTCTGTAGCGGTGCCAATATCTGCTTTGATGGCATCTGCTGGAAAACCATTTGGATTAGCCGCTATGCCATCTTCCAGAAGCTTTATGGATTCTTTATTTCTTCCCTAGTTGGTCTTTCACATGTCATTTGTAATCCTCTTCTGCTGGCTGGATATCTGGGAGATTTTGTGTAGCTGGTCTATTGAGAAGGTCATCAGAACGTTCTGCTCACTTCTTCATTAGCTCTTGTGTATGGTTAAGAAATTAATCATTCTTGTCTTTGATGAGATCTATTTCTTGCTTTTATTTCCATGTCAGCTTCCTTGCGCTGTTGTTCAGGTCTCGTATTTGCAACGGTACACGAAACGCTTTGGAAGACGCGCTCTTCAAAATATGGGACAGTACCTGCATTGCTGAAACTGTGTTACTAATGGTACAAACAGGGCCCAAAAAAAGATTATTGTGGTCATGTGATGCGGACAGTGCTCATGACGGCAATGGTGGTGGACTTGATAAAACTAATGCTAAAGAAGATGGAGGTTATCATCTTTTTTGTAATATTGATGATGGTCAGGCCCTACGACAGGAGGGACCAGCAGGGCCGTTTGGCCCAAGTCTCACCTCATAAAGGGCCTCGCTTCAGCCAACGAAGCATAATCCTCAAGTTGTTATCCCTGTTCCCAAGCAATGATGAAGCCTCACGATGTAAAATGGGAAGAGCCTCATCTGAGCTCTCAGTGAGCCTGATAATGATAGCCGCAGTGGTGGCGGTGATATGTCTAATGATGTTGCGATGATATTTTTTAACAATGATCAAACAAATACCACTACCTCATAGATCTTTTCATACCGTCTCCACGGGTAGGATAGATAGTTAAAAGACCCCATCTTCCCTCCGCTCATCCACCGTTCATCTCACCGCCTTGTGTGCCAGACATTGCTATGTTAGTAACATGAAGGTACCAGGAGGTGGTACACCTTCCGAGATTAAATTATTTTTTATTGATTATTTCTCATTTTTAGTTTTCATTCAACTTTTATTCAATCTCTCTCTCTCTCTCTCTCTCTCTCTCTCTCTCTCTCTCTCTCTCTCTCTCACGCTCTCTGTTTCTCTCGCTGTCTCTCCCCAACACGTACAATTCGATGCATTGAAGTCCGCTCATTTACTTTTGTATTATTTACCGAAGCAGACTGTAATAGCCTCAAGGCTAAATAACGTCCCTTTTTTTTCTTGGAAACATCATAGCGCAAAAGTGTTTTCCACGAAGCACAGCGAGGGTTCTGGGAATTTTTTATAATTTGAACTCGACAAGATGAACGTTTGGCGTTCTACTAGTTTCTTCAGTCGCAGTATTTGCGCGTTGGTCTCATCAACAAAAAGCAAACAATGATTAGAAGAACTGAGCTGTTGGATTCCATTTCAGATTCCGATAGATTAGAATCTCCGATACATTGAAACAGAGTAGCTTTGTAAAGGAAATCATATATTTGGGAATAAGACAATTCTAATCCCCTGTAAGAATATGACTATTGTACTGTCATGCAGTGTCGTACAAGGTGACTAATATGAGATTGTGCATGTAGGCGGGAAACCTCACCATGTAAAACAAATTGCTAGAGAACTCATCACTGAATAGTGATAAATAAGATATAGAAAAATCTAGAACTTGATGGAGCAGAATATGAAATCTTGGCTTTTACTTGTTGAAGACCTGAGCTTCACAGAGATTTCAATGGTGCATGATTATAGAAGACGATATATATTAATTACTATGCAACTATTAAAAAAAACCACAAAGGGCAATAACATGCCTTTGTCAGTCTTTTCTGGTAGTCTCCCTCGAATATACTGGAAGGTAAGAGGCATTGACCATCAATTTTTCTTTTAATTTTCTTTCGGTCTACTTGTACCGTTAAGCGTAGTGGGGAGAAGCAGTTTTCATTCTTATATAAAATGTGTCGATTTGGCTGGTGTCACTTTATGGAACTTTGTGATTTGTTTAGACCTCCTTGACATCCAAGGTCACCACAATAAGATCCTGTTCCTCTCAAGACAAAAGTCAGTTTTATCTTGAACAGTCTCATGGGGGATGCATTAAGCCTGACGGTTTTAACCCTCAACATTTTTTTGTCAAATGCGACCTTCTATATCTATGTACTTTTTTATTTCTTGATTTTAATTATCATGCTGTTTTGTCGACGCTTGTCTCTCTCCCTAAATAAATAAATATTACATACATAAAGGTATGTTTCAGGCACTGGTGAGAAATAAAGAAGTAGAAAACTAGAAAACAGAAAAACAATAGAAGTAATAGGCTCGCCGGAGAATCGAACCCAGGACACTCCGAACGGCACTATCGCCTAGCAACGGAAGCAAATCACACTATCCTCCCTGCCAACTAAGCACCACAAAAAAGTGCTTCGTGGACAGGGGTCATTAGCGCTATTTTCCTCACTCAACACCGGATATGTAACTAGGGCGATCCAGCCTAATTAATGAAGCAATTTTCTGTTGTCTAGTTTTCTATTTCTTTATTTCTCACCAGTCCCTGAAACATACCTTTATGTGTGTAATATTTATGTATTTATTTATTTTATTTATTTATTTATTTCATTAACACTTTAGAAACTTTATAGGCCTCGGGTTTTCCCTCTCCCTACTATCCTCTGCTTCGGTTTTCAATTTCGTTTCTAGTTTTTAATTTCATTCACGTGCGCCGCTTCTTTACCGGATCTATTCGAGTGGCCATGTTGTTCATACAGAGTTTCACGAGTGCATTATGGTACCAGCAACTTCTATTTACGGGTCGTACCACTTTTATTTCTTTGTTTTTTAACGTATATTGTTGAATTTTCTTCTGTTTTTGTTCGTTGTTCCTTAACGAACGCCTTATGGCAATAACTTAGACAATATCTCTCTGTGCTTGTAAAATACATTTATTTATTTTTTGTTAGTTTACCATGCAGGATTTTCTACCATTATCTATCCACCTGTCTGAAGGAGTTACCTTGTCCTGTAGCCAGATTTTTTGCTCCGAATATGTTTTTTTTTTCTTTTCTTCCTGAAACCGATTCTAGACCCACAGATCCACACTGGTGGGTGATCGTCACCAAGTCTCTACCAAGTAAACGTAATTTTAACTGTAAACAAATCTCTAAAATTTTTAGCTTGCTTCATGTTTGAACTATGAGTTCTTACATGTCTCTAAATTGTTAACTGACTTAAGGTTCGAGATGGATAAGGGAACTATTATCTAACTCTAAAAATATGCATGTGCCTTTTACGAGGATTGTTCATTAGCTATCTTATTGTTTTTGGAATTCTAAATATTCTTTTGATAAAACGCATCTCTGGTGTCTCCGATGATTTTTTTTCCCCACAATCCAGTACTTACTTCAGATACAGTAGTAATATTGGTTTGATGTAACATTTCAGAACCTTTTTTTCTAAAATATCATGTTAGTATTGGGTTTGGATTGATTTTAAGGACTATCTTCATTGCACACGGACAACTCCATCAGTGCTCCGATCTCCTCCCTTAGATCACACAAGGAGGATCTCAGCACAGTGCAAGAAGTTCGTAGCACCGGGGAGAATCTCAATGTGTGTATATAGGAATCACACATTCTGTAAATGTTTTTGTCGTGGGTAGGTATCTAATTTTTAAATTTGTCGCCCTTATCCTAGAAGGCTAGGGATCCGATCACAATATCCATGAGATCACGGGGAAGTATGACATTATGACCACTAGTTCTGAAAAAAAAATTTTCATAAATTATATTCCCTCTACTGGGAGTCGAACCCGATACCTTTAGAATTCGAGGTGGACGCCATACCTCTTTGCCGCTACGACCACTATGTTAGTAATAATTCAAATTTAAATTGTAACGTGTTCTTCCCTTTAAAATGTTAGCTTTCTCTATTTTTAATTGGGAAACATTGGACGTATCCAAACACACCGTGTAAATTTGGGGGTATCAGGGGAAACAAGGAAAGAATAAGGCTTCAGCTACTTCAGGCATGTCGTAAGAGTCTTCAAATATAAGTTTGTGCCCAAAGCAAAAAACCTGACCATCTAAAACGTAATGATTTTGAAACTGCCGCCGCAAGTGCCGATGAATGCTTTGGTCCCGGCTTCCTATTACGGGACCAGCTGCAGTCGCGGGACCATGATCCGTAGGGAGGGATAATAGAAAACAACGAATGTTAGCTATAATGTTACTCTCCTACTTGTTAAAAAATATCTATAATTTTACTTCATAATGATAACAGTAGTTAATGTTAAGTTGTGTTTTTTTAATGAAAAATAGTGTATTGTGTTATACGAGATAGCTTCAAAAAGTTCCCGGAATTTGTGTATTGTATAGAAATAAGTAACAATACAATTATTTACACTACATTTCCTTCAAAATACTTCCCTTCAGCAACTACACACTTTTGTCAACGTCCATACAGCTGTTGGAAACATTCCTGGAACCCATTCTTTGACACCTCTCTCAGCTGCTTTGTCGCGTTGGTGATAACGTCCTCAGCATCCTTGAATCTCTGCCCTTTCAGTGCCGATTTTAGGCGAGGGAACAAGAAAAACATCAGGCGGTGCCAGGTCGGGAGAATATGGAGGATGTTCCAGGGCAGTCACATTGTGCGTTGCGAGGTACTGCTTCACCAGTAGGGATAGATGTGCTGGCGCTTTGTCATGCAGCAGAACCCAACTGTTTGTTCTCCATTTTCTGGGCGTTTCCTTCTGATTGCATCTCTTAGATGACGGAGGATATCAACGTACATTTCCTTGTTAACCGTTCGGCCTTCAGGAATGAATTCATGGTAGACAATACCCTGGGAATCAAAAAAAATTTCCAACATAACTCTTCCTTTGCTCTTGTCCAAACGAAATTTATGTGTCCGGGGAGATGAGGGTGATTTCCATTCAGAGGACTGACGTTTTGTCTGAGGATCATACAAAAAACACCACGTCTCGTCTCCTTTGATTATGTTGTTGAGAAATTGCTATCTTGATCAGCCACAGTGATTAGATCTCCTGCCAGTGTCAATCTCGTTACTTTCTGTTCAGGAAATAACATTTTGGGAACCATGTGTTGACAAACACGGTGCATGTGCAGTTCATTGTGGAGAATACTGTGGCAACTTTCAACTGATATTCCAACTTCTGAGGCTATTTTCTCTACAATAAGTCTTCTGTCAACACGAACAACGTTCCGAACACGCTCAATGTTTTCATTGTTTATCGAGGTAGGCGGTCGTCCACTACGTGGATCATCATCGACACTAACGAAGGAAACGCTTGTGCCACTCAAAAACCTGCGATTTCTTCATTGCGGTATCACCATAGGCTTTATTAAGAAGGTTACTGTCTCTGAGGGTGACTTCTCAAGCAAAACACACAATTTGACATTTGTACGTCGTTCAATCAAGGACATTTTCAACTCCGACGATGCTACGTGCACACCACACAAACAAACTTCTGTAACTTCTGTTCGAGAGGAAGACAGCCAATAAGATAGTCTGGCGCTCTCTTCCAAGCCTCTACACCTCACGGTAGAAAGGGAACGACTAAGTAAATAAGAAAGTTGTACATTTATTTTCTTTTTTCTTGTATTTTTATTTACCTATTATGTTAAATGTTTGTTGCACCGTTTCCTTCCACGCATAACGTTTACGAAAACAGTATTATTGGGTAGCTATGTCAAGTCTCAAAAAGAGCAATTCACATATCAATCATAAGCCAGCAAAGTGGAAATAACAACATAAAACTTTCGAGAATGGAAAAAAACACATCGACTAGACGGCAGTTAAAGGCATAAAAAATAGACAATTTCGATACTTTCACTTAAGATAAAATTTAATTTAAAGATAGTAGTCCCTGCAGTCAAAAATATTCTTGAAGAATGATTGGTCCTTACCGCGGATTGATCACAAATCGTATCAACTCCTGATTAAACGATGACAAAAAAAAGTGCTCAAGGCTTAGCTTATATAATTTTATCCAAAAAAAGCAATGACTGTCACGTCTTGTGTAGAAGCGTCGGAGAATATGGCTAGTGAATAATAAATGTTTGGATTTATTTGGACAGGAATAAAGCTATGAGATTGATTAAGAGAAAATGATGGAGCGCTTCGTTCTTGAGTGACAGAAAATTCTTCACGATGAAAACTTAGGATTGCCGTGAGAGTTAGCGATCGATTGAGATCTTTATGTGGGTTTGAAGATTAAATGTCTACATTTTATCACACGAAACAATTATAGAATAGAGGACGTCGCTTCCCCTACGGCAGTCGTTTCGTTAATTTCAATCCAGCATTTGACGGAGAGAGTGGTTAGAGCGCTGGTCTCTGGCGGCCAAGGTGCCCAGTTCGATTCACGGCATCCTCAGGCCCCAGTCTACTTACTTACTTACTAAGTCGTTCCCCTTCTACCGAGAGGTGTAGAGGTTTGGAAGAGAGAGCGCCAGACTATCCTATCGGCTGTCTTCCTCCTGGCCTGGTTCCATTCTAGTCCTCGGTCCTTCAAAGATTGTCTAATGTTGTCCTCCCAGCGGCCTCTGGGTCGTCCTGGAGGTCTGGATCCCTGGTTCTTTGTTTCCCATGCTTGTCGTGGTAGCCGATCTTCTCCCATTCTGCAGACATGGCCAAACCATCTTAGTTGGGACTGTTCTACTTGGGTCTGCAGGGGGTGGGATTTTAGGCCTTGACGTATCGTCTGGTTGCGGCCCATGTCTCTTCTTGTTATTTCAACCACCTTCCTCAGATACCTCATTTCTGAGGTTTGGATTCGGCTTTTGTGGGTTGCAGTCATTGCCCATGACTCGCATCCATATGTCAAGACTGGGACATAGGTGGAGCGGTATACAGCCATCTTCGTTTTCTTACCAACCTCTCTCTTGCTGAGGAATCCTCGATTTATGGCCTGAAAAAAGAATCCCAGTTGCTGCTTTTCGAGTGGCCAACTCTTCTTTGATGCCTCCCTTTCGGTCTATAATAGCTCCGAGGTATTTAAAGTTGTCGACCTGCTCCAGGACCTGTTCTCCCAGCTTAATCTGATGTCTTCTTTCTTCTCGTGATATCACCATGGATTTTGTTTTAGAGCTGCTTATAACCATCCCTCTCTTCTCCAGCTCTTCCTTCCAGACTTGCAGGTTGGATTGGAGATGTGCCTCTGATTTAGCAATCAGGGCAACATCATCAGCAAATGCCAGCTCTGAAATACCCAGTCTACCGAGCTATAAATGTGTATTTTACGTTTCTCGTGAGGTAAGGAAGGAAAAGGCAGCGAAGAAAGGCACTGGTCACTCCACCTTTCGATGCTGGACCCAGTATAGCGAAGTCTCCAACACTTCACTCCCCTATGGTAGTATCTAGTATACCTTTATTTGACGAACATTATCTTTCCTTTCTTCGGCTCCTTGTGAAACAGAACCATCATTGCAGCTGGTCCCCCGCCCCCTACCCTTTTTACAGGAAGCCAACATCAAAGGATCCATGTGCTATTGAAGCATTGGTTTCTGTGAGCTTTTGTTTTACATAATGAGATTGTCAGGCCCATGCACACCCAAATATTAACTCGCCTTTTACGACATGCCTGTTGGAGCAGTGGTCGTATTCTTTCTCCCCATCCCCAACTCTTCCTTGTTAACAGGACCACAAAGAAGAAAAGTTTATTCATCTAAAATTTTTTTTTTAAATAAAGTGTTGCCTCGTTTTGGTGAGGCGCGTCCCGTTTAACCTAGTCGGTTATATTAGGGCGCATGTCCAAACATAAAAGACCTTGAGGTCTGGTGTGTAGTTTTAACTTGAGTAATTCTCTCATGCCATTACCATCCACTTTCCACAAGTTATTTTTTTCTTCCATATATTCCTTCAGCTACAGAATAGATTCCAACCTCCTTATTAGACACATTTTCTCGGCCTAAACCCCCTTGTCTGCTATATCGTCTGCTTCATCGACAAACTAACTACATGACATGTGAATAAAAGAAAAGAATATAAAGCATAAGAACGGATTGAGAAAAAGAAAAAAAGAAGGAGAGAGATAGAAAGAAGCTGAATAAATAAAAAGAAGCAGAAGAAATAGAATATGAGGATGATGATAATGATGATGATGATGATAAAAAGAGCAGAAGTGTGATTATAAGGAGAAGGAAAACAAGACACAAATAACAAGAAGATGGCTTTAAAATTTCTATCCGCTATTCTAAAACTGAAAAAAAAACGATATTTTATCAAATGGAAAGCGTATGCATTTGATGGTGTGATTTCGTGCCACATCCCAATGGAAAACAGAGTTCAACAGCACGGAAAATAGACCTATAAATTCAATATGAACTGTATTTGGGTCTAGACAAATGTCCTATAGATCTGTCTATGTAAAAGTCTGGAATGTATTGAAGGAACGAACTTGATACATAAAATGTCAGCGGGTGGACGTTTGGAAGATGCGAGGCGGAAATGTGGTTCAGTATCAACGGGGAGATAAGGAAATTGAAAATCATAGACAAAGTTGTTTGTTCCGCAAAAATGAGTTAGGCATTTCTTTTACACTGGTTGGACAAAATGGACGAGCGGTAAAGATGGCAATAAAATAGGCTTTTTTCCGTGTAATGAGTTATAGATGTATATTAGTTAATCCATCTCTCTCCTTTTCTTTTTCTTCTCTTTCTCTCTCCCTCTCTCTGTCTCTCTCTCTCTCTCCTTCTCTCTTGTCCCTCCTCTATGACAACCGTATGCTGCTTGCTGATGGCACTACGCTAGCTTTGGCAGGCTCAGATATGAACTCTCTTCTTGTACATCATCTCTATGTCGTAACAGCATGTTGCATTGCCAATAATAGTTGGACATAGTTTAGGTCTATCCGTGTAGTTCCCGAGGGTATCTGAGGAGACAAAGAAAAAAAAATTGGACTACTTATCCCTCAAGCATGTCGTACAAGGCGATTAATGTGAGGTTGGGCATGGGGCTGGAAACCTCATTATGTAAAACAAGTTGCCACAGAGCAGGAACATGTAAATGTTGTGCGCAAGCTTCTATAAGGGGACATGTTACAGTAGCCGGAATACGCAAAATGGCTTCTACACTACGTCATGGAGAGTAAAGACTAGGTACGAGGAAAAAGGATTTAAAAAATTACGTGCTAGAAAAAAATATAAGTACAATATATATATACATTAATAATTGAATGAAAAAATTCATTGATCAATAAAGGGGGGAGGGGGGCCGCTGGTGAAAAGGTAGGCTGTGGTAAAGAAAAGAAATGGTGATAACAATCCAAAAATAAAACAATGAGTGGAGAAGGTCGCCCTCAGACAACAGACTAATTATAATGGACAGTGGGTGGAGAAGATCGCCTCAGACAACAGACTAATTATAATGGACAGTGAGATTGAACTGGTTAGACTTTGTGTCGGGATAACAAGAAGAAGGGAGCGCGTGGAGCATATGAAATGCTTTCTTATTCTCCTTCCCCCCCCCCAAAAAAAAACACTTTATTTAAAGGAACCCTAATTGTAATAGATATCTTTAACAAATATATGGAGTTCCGTCGTAAGAGGACAAGGGACAAAGAAAACTGCTAACGTTACGGCCGCAAGACCTTTGTTAGGGACAGAAATAGAAAAGGAAAAAACGCAAGAAATAAGTTTTTAAAAAAAACTACATGAAAATTAAACGGAAATGATAGAACCATGTGTATTGTCGTATCCAGAATACGCAAAATGGTTTCTACACCACTGCATAAAGAGTAAAGACTAAGTATGGAGGGAAAAAGGACCAAAAATTACGTGTCGACAAAAATATCAGAAATAAAAAGATTAAAATGATACAATGAAAAAAAAAATACTTAGTTAATAAAACGGGGAAAGTTAGGCTATAGTGAAGACAAGAAATGGTGATAAAAATTGACAAATAAAACAATGAATGTAGAAGGTCGCCTCAGACAAAAGGCTAATTATAATCGACAGTCAGTTGGAACTGGTTAGACTTTCTGTTGAGATGACGAGAGAGGGGGAGCACGCGGAGGGTATCAAATGCTTTCTCGCCTTCCCCTCCCCCTTACATTTGTGTTTATGTGTGTGTGTGTGTTTTAGTTTTTTTTTTAGTTGAAGAAAGAAAAAATGAAGGTAGCTCTGCTAAAAACAATAGGAGAGGTAGAACATAGCAAACAGATTTCCGTATGTAAAAGTTTAGTTGGCACCAGCAGGAAGCCATCACCAAAGCAGTCATACGTCATTATAGCGGTGGTTTGGGCAGCCGCGCTGGTGTAATGGTTACAACGTTGTACTGGCGACCAGGTTTTCAAGGTTCAAGCCCGGGCGTCGGCGCTTGAAGGAGTGTCAACGACCGGGATTTTGACTGAATAACCTGAGCGGCTCCTGAGATAAACCCTCTGTGGATGGGAAGGAGCGAAGCTCCTGACCGGGTTGGAAGGAAAGTCCTCAGGTTCCCCAGCCTCGCAATGACATGTCATTGGGCCGAAGGGCTGAAAGCCCAAGTGCCGCTGGTTAAGGAAACAAAAAAAAAAAAAATAGCGGTGGTTTCTGTAGCACACTGTGTTAGATAATGCGGTTGCCAGCCCTGTACACAACTATCATATTAGTCACCAACTCGTCATACCTGAGGGAGGAGTAGTTTACTCTTTCTTTGTCTCTTCAGGGACCCCGGGGAATGAAACGGGACATGGAGCCGCGTTGGTGTAATGGTTACCACACTGCGCTGGCGATCGGGTGATGCAGGTCCGAGCCCTGGCGAGTACATTTGAAAGAGTGTCGTCGACCGGGACTTAGAATGGAATAATTCGAGCCCTGGCGAAGACATTTGAAGGAGTGTCGTCGACCAGGGACTGGAAAAACCTGAACGGCTCCTGAACCGATCCAGCTCTACTGGGTACCTCCGAAATCGGCGAGTATCTGCCTGAATGGCGAGAGGACACCTGTCATTGTACAGGGAACAAAAGGGATACTCATGTAAAATCAGTCTCAGGTTAGACATATTAACAGGAGATTTCGCCTCGCGTAATAGCCGGTGTACGATTTAAAAAACAAAAAAACGGGACAATTTAACAAAATATAACGTATCTATCATGCCATATTCCAAATATTTTCATAAATGATTGCTTGCATAGAAAAGAAGGATTGAAATCGTATGACAGGATCACTAATGTAAAATTGATGACAAGAACCAGTAGAATAAAAGATGAGAAGAACACACTGGGGACTGAAAGAACACACTGGAGACTGAAAGAACACACTGGGGACTGAAAGAACACACTGGAGACTGAAAGAACACACTGGAGACTGAAAGAACACACTGGGGACTGAAAGAACACACTGGAGACTGAAAGAACACACTGGAGACTGAAAGAACACACTGGGGACTGAAAGAACACACTGGAGACTGAAAGAACACACATTGGGAAAGCCTGTTGATAGCATTACCTGGCCGTCCTTGTTCGGGAATCCCCAGGGTAGAGAGGTAGAGGGATACTGAGGAATACATGGAGAAGAGAACTGAAGACAGACATGAAGGGGATGAAGAATTCATAGACAGACCTTGAGTTGATGGCACGTGACAGGTAGACCTGTCATAAGTTTGTTGAAGGCCTATGCTCCTTGGTGAGCAGAAAGGGTGATAATGATCCTGGCGTAATCTGTACAAATCAGTTCACCACAATCGAAGGCGAGCTGTATTCATTCTGCAATATATTCTGTGTCCAGCGTTATTGTTTCCAGACTTAACTGACCATGTATTTTCAGCCTGCTCATGCACAATACACCTGTTATTTCTTGACACCGTTTGCCTATGTAATTCAATTACCACTTCCCTAACTTATGCGTGAGTGCATCCCAAATGTCTCAGTTCTCAAAGACGGAAGTGGGGTGATAATTATATTGAAGAAAGATGGGGGCAAGGTTTCCTGTGTTCTGTTAAGAAAAATCTCCCTCTCGCGAATCTGGCATATGAGATTGGTACAGGGCAAGGGAGATAATCATTAATTAATTTGATACGATTTGCAGTTGCTGGCGATAATTTCTTGTTATTGTTTTTTTTTTTTTAATTGTCCATTTGAGCATAGGTTTCAGCTACATTTCTCCATGGTGTTCTGTCAAACACAATTTCTTTGCACGTTACGATTGTCCTTATTTCAGTTCTCTTCTCAGTGTGAGTTGAATTACCTCCTTTTTTCATCTACACTGAGCTGTTCTAGATTAAAGATGTTTATTTTCAAATGCTAGCCATGGACTTACTCTGTGTCTCAGTGTAGGTCTTAGCGGTCGTCCCTCATATGATGTCACGCAGTTTTTTGTCATTTTTTACCTCTCCTCCCCTTTGTCACATTTCGTCACAAAAACTCAGACCCCTCCATTTTCTTATAAATATCTTTCCTCTTCCCCCTCACAACTCTGGGAAGGTTAAGGCGGCCGGCGTGATGCCGACCACATCACCCCTCGTGTGCCGACGGTCAAGATAATATGGGCCTAACACCATATTCCCAATATGCCTCAATGGGCGTGTAACGGGTTCCTTTACCTTTTTTTACCTCACATTTTGCATAAAGCTTCTTCAGGGGTCCGTGAGTGCCAAGGTCAACTTTTTTTTTCTTCAAATATTTTGATACTTACGTCACACTGTATAAATAGTCTATCCGCCCACTGGCCAAGATTTCATTGGCGTCATTGAAATCGGTGCACTCAGTCTACAAAAATGATGACGTAATTGTATTATGGGTAAGCAGCATACAAAAATGATGACGTCATATAAGTTTATGAATATACATGTTACCACCACACTTTACACATGTCGTCCTTTATTGTATGGTTTGATCGTTTTGGTTGTTTGATTCGGATAATTTCGCGTGTTGCGCTTTGGAATTTCGTCTGTTCGGAATCCGCTTTACATATTTCAACTATTTCGCTATTGAATTCTATTACTAATGGCCGCAATGATTGTGCACCGCCCATTGGAAATACTGATGGCTTCATTGAAATCAGTGCATTCAGTCTACAAAAGTGATGACGTAGTTGATTGAGGCTCTTGAAATGTGGATATATAGAAGAATGGGGCGTATCTCATGGAAAGAGATGAAAACAAATAAGGAGGTCCTAGAAAATCTAGGTATGAAAAGAGAACTAATGAGAGAGGTCAAAGTTCGGCAGCTAAAATACTTTGGCCACATAAAAAGGCACAACACCTTGCAGAAGACCATAACAGAAGGGAGAGTTGAAGGTAAACGTGCAAGGGGAAGACAGCGCTATAAGTGGGAAGATAACATCAAGAGATGGACGGGAAAGAGTCTATCAGAGTGTACCACCAAGACAAGAGACAGAAGACGTTGGAGATCCATTACAGCCAACCTCCGTTGTGGAGATGGCAACTGATGATGATGATGATGAGTTGATAATGGATAAGCAGCATACAAAAATTATAACAAACCAGGTGAGATATTAAACTTCAGTCTATTTTTTTTTTTTACTCGGGCAACGCATGGTCTTTCTAATTGTAAAAAAAATTTAATTAAGTGTAAAGTAAACACATCAATAACTTCAGTTTTTACTTATGTTAATTAAGCGTTTCATAAAATAGCGTTAAACTTGACGGAAAATCCACAGCAGTTCAAGGGTTTAACAACTGAAATTGTAATCACCGATTTCTCTTTGCTATCATCCCACGGCAAAGCAAGATTCTCATCCATTGAACGAACTAGAAAACCATTTGCTTCCAGGTCAACGTCGTTTATTGGAAAGGTCTGTATTGCAGTATATATGAGGGGCGTTCAGAAAGTAATGCACCACATCGTTTTTCTCAGCTAATAATGAAGATAAAAGCATGAAATTTTGCACACTTCAAATATGGCATGTGCCAATTGTGTGCATTAAATTGCACCGCAACCGGCCAAATAATGCGGCTGCCCTAAACTGTTGAACTGGAGCGTGTTAGCAACTTGCGTTATAAGCAGCGAATTGTGATAGAATTTCTCGTTGCAGAGAAGGAAACTGTTGTGAACATTCACAAGCGTCTATGTGATGTGTATGGAAGTTTTGCAGTCGACAGGAGTACAGTCAGTCGCTGGGTTCAGAGAATCAAAGAATCAGGAAGTGGAGATACGGAGCTGCTTGATCGGCCGCGCTGTGGACGTCCTGCTACAGCCACCAACGCAGAAATGTTGAAATGTGGTGAGGGCATTATTCTTACTGATAGGCGAATCACTACTCAACAAATGGCGTTACAGCTGTCAGTCAGCATTGGTAGTGTAAATGCAGTTATAAAAACTCTCGGATTTTCTAACGTTTGCGCAAGATGGGTTCCTCGAAGTCTCACAAATGACCACCGATTGCAAAGTAAAGTAATTTCTTCTGAATTGTTGGACGTTTCAATGCTGAAGGAGAGAACTTTTTTGGCTAAGATCGTTACAGGTGACGAAACCTAGGCACATCATTTTGAACCTGAGACAAAAAGACAGTCAATGGAGTGGCATCATCCGCAATCACCAAGAAGAAAGAAATTCAAGACAATTCCTTCAGCTGGAAAGGTCATGATCACTGTCTTTTGGGACACTGAAGGTGTGATTCTTGTGGACGTTATGCCAAGAGGAGAGACAATCAATTCGCAAGCTTACATTAAGACATTGAAAAAACTCAATCAACGTTTTCGCAGAGTTCAGCCGCACAAGAATCCAGCAGACCTGCTTCTCCTTCACGACAATGCGCGCCCTCACACAAGTCTGGCAACACGGGAAGCAATCACCAAATTTGGTTGGACTGTACTACCCCATTCACCCTATAGTCCCGATTTGGCACCCTCTAATTTTCATCTATTTGGTCCACTTAAAGATGCACTCCGTGGGACAAGGTTTGAAGATGATGAAGGAGTGATTCATGCAGCGAAGAAATGGCTACATGATCAAGACAAAATCTGGTACGGGCTAGGAATACATGCACTTGTTTCGCGCTGGCATAAAGCCGTGCAAGTTGATGGGGATTATATTGAATAATACCGATGTTTACAAGACATATCCATGTATATTGTGTATAAATTTCATGCTTTTTGAATAAACAGCTCCTGAGAAAAACGATGTGGTGCATTACTTTCTGAACGCCCCTCGTACAAGAGAAATGTATAATTAAAATAAAAACAATGTAGTACAGTTAAAGGTTATATCAATTACCCGATATTTCAGCTGAGTTTATAATATTTATATTTAATATAATTGTCGGCGTCTGTGGCCTAATGGATATGAACGCAGTTTCATAATCCAGATATACCAGGTTCGAAACCTGCTGCAGGCGGTTTGGTAGCAGATCGCTTTGTGTGGATTTTTAACAATGGTATAAGCGCCGTACCGTTCAGAAAGCAATGGCAAACTACTGAATGAAAAAAATTGCCTAGAAAAATCACAAACAGCCAATAAAAGCTGGGGTTGATTGCCACGTCCTGTAAAGGATAAGCAACTAACTTATAATATTAATATAAGTGGTCCACGAGAGAGCTGTTTACTTTTGCCGATAAAAGTAGATAACGGGGATGAAAGTTACAAAATATACTTTTTTTCGACGTCATTTATGAAAAAAAGTGAGCATTACTAGTATTTTTTTGTGTGTGACGTCAGATTTTTTTTTTGTCAACTTCCCCTGTCATCACACTTCGTCACAATATTTTATACCTCCTCCCTCCTTACTGCGTGACGGGTGGAAGACCTCTTATCTATCTTCAAACGTAAATTTTTTTATTTTTATTTTTTTTTAAGGAAAACAAAGGAAGGTGGAGGAATGATTAGTTATGGCATGCATTCAAAAACTCAAAGTTGTAATAAAGTAGTAAGCATTAGAATACCAAGTATTCATCGGCGTTTTTCTTTGCGATCCCTACGGAGCATGGAGCCGTCATTGCAACTGCTCCCTTGGAGGAAGATTGCACCCAGCTTTCACGCTCTCTTGCAGTTGTGGTTTATGTGGCAATATGTTTTACATGATGAGGTTTGCCAGCGGCATGCATAACCTCATTTTAGTTGCCATGTACGACATGCCTGATAATACTGTAGTCCTATTCATTTTTGCCTCTTCGGAAAACCTCCCGGGAGCTACACTGGGATTTTAAATGCTGATGCTGTAGAGAAATATTCTTTAAATTTTATACAGAGAAAAATATAAAGAATATAGCATTTTATAGCAATGATAGGTAGTTGTCCTTCTTCGCCGTTCGCTCTCAAATATTACATCTGTCTATCTTATAAAGTTCGCAGTGCGACTCATGCTTCTCTCGTCACCATACAGTTTCTCCCTCAACTAGGTTGAAGAAGGCCATACTGCTACCCAGCTTCTCTCAATCACAGTTACTAGATTAGTTTAGGACTTCTGCTGTTTCTTCTTCTTCTTTTTCTTCTTCTTCTTCTTATTCAGGTACCATGCTAGGAAGCTTACGTGATCACAGCTTTTTTTTACAACCGTGCTCCCTTAGTAAAAAAGGTAAAGGGGTAAAGGATCCCGTTACACCCCGTTGAGGCATATTGGGAATATGGTGTTAGGCCCATATTATCTTGACCGTCGGCACACTAGGGGTGATGTGGTCGGCATCACGCCGGCCGCCTTAACCTTCCCAGAGTTGCTCTGGTACCCATTTGGGGCTGGGTCGACCTAGGAACCGTTTGTGGCCTAAAAAATTCCCACCTCATCTGGGGATTGAACCATAGACCACTGCGCTAGGAAGCCAGTGCACTAACCACTATGCTACCGCGGCTCCCTTAGTGGTGTTTATCAATTCTCTTCTTGAAGTCTTTCCATGCTACGGTGTCGAACCATGCAATACTCAGGGCCGGATTAAGCCAAGGAAGGCCTCTAGGCTTTTTTGGTAGTTGCGCTGCCCTTCACCTAATAGGCAATAATTGTAATTCTTTTCTTCAAACCCCTTAGCATAGTGGTGGTATATACTAGTATTATTAATAGACAAGTATGTTAGTTTGTTATCATGGCTTACCTCTGTTATTAGTAATATTTTTTGTATTAATGTTTATTAGTATTATTTTTATTATTATAAAGGTAAACACAATAAACAATTTTATTGAAAAATCAATGCATTATTTTTTTTTTTTTTTTAACTTATGCGCTTGTCCCCAAGAACTCTGGGCCCCTAAGCTTCAGCCTACTTAGCCTAATGGATAATCCGGCCACCTAAGATTCAGCCTACTTAGCCTAATGGATAATCCGGCCCTGGCAGTCCCTGTTCATTTGCTGTCCTTGAGCTCGTTTGTTTCCTTTAGTCTTTCCTGTTGTCACAAGATATTCAGCTATCCTAAAAAAAAAAAAAACGTTTCCAAATTCAACATTAGAAACTACAATCGTCATATATATTAATTTTCCTTTTTTAACTTCTAATGGAAGAAAGGGTTACCACTGCAGATTGTCATCTTGCGGAAAGCCCGTACCAAAAAGTTACTTGCCCTTGCTACTGGGTTTTCTATAGTGGTTTTTTTTTTTTTTTGGTACATGATAAAGCTGCCAGACTCTTTAAACAAGCTCGAGTTAGACGCTTGAGGGGGGCAGAAGCCATAGTCTTTATTTGTCTCGTTCGGGAACCTCGGAACTAGCCGTGGCTGTGACTACTGGGAAAAGCCTTTCTTGCGCATCTGTAATGAGACATACCGGAACACGATTACTTCCATTACAACTTACCTGATGTATAAAAGGAATAAGGAGACGGTAAGACGAATAGTGCAGTAGGTGAATAATAGCAAAGTGGTGGTGATACTAGCACAGTTGTGGTAATACTAGCACAGTGGTGGTAGTACTAGCACAGTGGTGGTAATACTAGTGGAGTGGTGGTAGTACTAGCATAGTGGTGGTAATACTAGCACAGTGGTGGTAGTACTAGCACAGTGGTGGTAATACTAGTAGAGTGGTGGTAGTACTAGCACAGTAGTGGTAATACTAGCACAGTGGTGGTGATACTAGCACAGTGGTGGTAATATTAGCACAGTGGTGGTGATACTAGCACAGTGGTGGTAATACTAGCACAGTGGTGGTAGTACTAGCACAGTGGTGGTAATACTAGTAGAGTGGTTGTAATACTAGCACAGTGGTGGTGATGCAGAGTGGTGGTAATACTAGCACAGTGGTGGTAATACTAGTAGAGTGGTGGTAGTACTAGCACAGTGGTGGTAGTACTAGCAGAGTGGTGGTAATACAAGCACAGTGCTGGTAATACTAGCACAGTGGTGGTGATACTAGCACAGTGGTGGTAATACAAGGGTACTAGCAAAGTGGTGGTAATACTAGCAAAGTGGTGGTAATTCTAGCAAAGTGGTGGTAATACTAGCAATGTGGTTTTGATACTAGCAAAGTGGTGGTAATACTAGCAAAGTGGTGGTAATTCTAGCAAAGTGGTTTTAATACTAGCAATGTGGTTTTGATACTAGCAATGTGGTGGTAATACTAGCAAAGTGGTGGTAGTTCTAGCAAAGTGGTGGTAATTCTAGCAAAGTGGTGGTAATACTAGCAAAGTGGTGGTAATACTAGCAAAGTGGTGGTAATACTAGCAAAGTGGTGGTAATTCTAGCAAAGTGGTTTTAATACTAGCAAAGTGGTGGTAATACTAGCAAAGTGATGGTAATTCTAGCAAAGTGGTTTTAATACTAGCAAAGTGGTGGTAATACCAGCAAAGTGGTTTTAATACTAGCAAAGTGGTTTTAATACTAGCAAAGTTGTGGTAATTCTAGCAAAGTGGTGGTAAGTCTAGCAAAGTGGTGGTAATTCTAGCAAAGTGGTGGTAATACTAGCAAAGTGGTGTTAATACTAGCAAAGTGGTGGTAATTCTAGCAAAGTGGTGGTAAAACTTGAAAAGTGGTGGTAATACTAGCAAAGTGGTGGTGATACTAGCAAAGTGGTGGTAATACTAGCAAAGTGGTTGTAATACTAGCAAAATGGTGGTAATACTAGCACAGTGGTGATAGGACTACGCGTAAGGAACTGATCTACGTGACTGGATGTAATAACATCACTCGCGCACTGAGAACTGGAGGTCACGTGGGAAAAAAATGGTTGCATCAGGACTTATAAGACCCCATTGTTGCCTCTTCTGAAGCATGGAGTCACCATGGTAGTTGGTCCTTTTGCATGAAGCCTGCAAAAAAAAAAAGAGAGAGAAATTGAATGCCCCTGCAATAATGGTTCATGTAGCAATATTTTTCATTATGAGGCTGCCGTCCTCATGCATAACATTATCTCAGTCGCCCCATACGACATGCCTGAAGGAACGGTAGAGCTATTCTGTCATTGCCTTCTTTGAGGGTGCAGTATATATATATATATATATATATATATATATATATATATATATATCTATATATATATATAGATAGTGTGTGAGTGTGTGTGTCTGTGTGTGTAAGTGTGTGAGTGTGTGTGTGTCTGTGTGTGTGAGTGTGTGTGTGTATGTGTGAGTGTGTGTGTGAGTGTGTGTGTGTGTGTGAGAGAGAGAGAGAGAGAGAGAGAGAGAGAGAGAGAGAGAGAGAGAGAGAGAGAGAGAGAGAGAGAGAGAGAGAGAGAGTGTGTGCCTTCTAAGAGCATTTATTCTATTGCACATTGGGTGGTCTGTTAGTCTTTTGAATTTTTCGGCCTGTTGCTGAGCCCTGCAGTCTCTTCTATCTGTCATTGGCTGGAGGCATGTAATCTTTTCGAGTTCTTTTATAGGTGTTGACTTCATGCCTCCCGTTATAATTCTCATTGCTTGATTTTGGAGTCTGCTAATTTTTATATTTAATTTTAAACAACGTATGTTTAGCATGTTTGTGTGTGTGCGTGCGTGCGTACGTACATACGTATGTATGTTTGTAACATTGGTGAATGCGATAGTAATAAATACTACTTACTTTTGAAGTTAAGAATATATTAATTAGTAATCATTTTTTAGAAATGAGAAATTGCATGGTAAAAATGTAACAAGACAATAAAGCCTATTTCTTTACCCTAATGAAATGAACATCTCGTTCTTTCGTTCGTTCGTTCGTTTGTTCATTCATTCCTGTACCCTCTTTGCAAGATTAGAGAAAAATAAATTCTAGTGTTTACCATGCATAAGCACATTTTAAAAAAATCTGATTAATTTTCCTAAAGAAAACATTATTCGGTACGCAACAGTTTTAGTATCATAAATATTAGAACATACAAAAAATAAGCGAGACCACTGATTCTGTTCCTTGGTTCCATTTTTGAAGAAGATTCCAGAAAATCATGCTCAGCACCCAGTTTGTTTCGAGTTAAGGACTGCACTTAGACTAGGACGCCGTGCTCAGTCCATTACATTTGTGTGTGTGTGTTTTTGTTTTGTTTTGTTTTTTTGGTTTACCAACACTTGAATCTTTTCAGTAGAATAATATAGTTACCACATATTCCCCATTCATAAGTTTCTCGTGCCCCTTGGGTATTATCATATTGGGAATCCCTGAGATAATGTCTGGTCTTCGAGTTCCCATAATGCCAGGAAGGCTAATGTCACAAACTGGGTAAAACGCAATTTATTATCTTGGCATTACGGCAACACTGCTATTGTTGTTAGTGTAAAGATATCCCGTACATATTAGGCTGGTATTTGTGCACTTTTCTGTGATTCTTATCGTTAGATAAATATTTACGTGGTGGTAGTTCACATGAGAATGTCAGAAATTGATTTTCTTTTGTTACGATGTGAGGCAGGTATTTTCATCCTTTGTAAGCTATACTTAGGTTAGATTTAGCTAGAATGGTTAGATTTAGGTGCGGTGGAAGTTAGCTACGGTTAACACTAACAAATGCTCAAGTTAATCGAGGTCAGAAACAGTGAAGAGAATACAAACACACAAACAACAACAAATAGGGGCCTGCAGTAAAACAAATTATAGAAATTAAAAACAAAAATAGTACATACGTCAGTTTTAGGAATTAACAATACAATAGGACTACGGACGGTTCGGGATAACTCTTTATCAACCACAGACACAAATAGGAAGCAAAGAAGAGTAATATCTGATAATGCATCATAATGAGTCGGAACAAAAAGCAAAAATTACTAGTGAAATGGGCAACTTTATTAAATCATTATCCCTCATATTGTCATAGAAACCCCCGCTGCAAGAGAACTGGGGTTCTTGATGCAGGATTCTTGCATTGGGACCAGCTACAACGGTGGCTTCATGCTACATAAGGAGAGCAAAGAAACATGATGATGATAACAGTGATGATGATTACCCCTCAGCACTCCAGAGAGCGAAGGCCTCCCCAAATTTTCTGCCATGTTTCCCCTGTCCTGTACCATCCGCTCAAGATCTTACCATGCCTTCTCCATCCCTTTCATTTGTGTCTGCACTTCTCTTCTCTGTGTGGTCTTAGATCTCCCTGTACCTCTCTACCTGTGCCCGAAATGGGAGCAAAGAATAGTCACACTGTAAATTACCAGCAATTCTTAACAGGCCACTAAGTACGGTTGGGTATGGCACCGACTGCCCTATCCTGTGGAAACTTGAAGCCACAAAAGTATTTGTATATCTGGACAGGTAAGCCAAAGCAAATATGGGCAAATTGAGCACAACGTCAATGGGTAGCAATTATAGAAGTAATAAAATATGCGTATGTGAAAGGGTGGACTACAGTAAGACTGGGTGTAGACAATAAAAAAGGGTTAAAAATGGTAAATGAAGCCAGTTTTACGGATAAACAGTACGATAGGATAGAGAAACATGTATTTCAAGATAATGTTAACTGAATTTATAGTTAAAGTTATTTAAACATAGTTAACTGAGTTTAAGGTTAGCGCAAATTAGAATTTGTCGAGGTTACAGACAACTTTCATGTTAAAGTTAACATGGGCAATATAAAATGAGGTATAATTAATTGAGGTGAACGTTAGCCGATGTTAAAATGAAATGAATTTAAAGTTACCTGAAGTTAAATTAAACGTATTTTATGTTAGATGACATTAGAAAGATTTAATTTATTCATGGTTACAGCTAGCCACAGTTTGAAATATCTGAGGTTAAAGTTAACTGAGGTGAGAGACAGCTGAGATGGGTTGAGATTTGATATAGCGGAGGTTACATTCAGTCGGTATTGAAGAGCATTAATAGTAGAGTTAGCATAGAATATAGTAGGTTGTTGTTATAGTTAACTCGGTTAGAGATAGTTAAATGGGTTAACAAAAGTTAGACATTCTTAATGTTAGAGTTGGATGATTTTCATGCTGACACCAGCATTGGATAATGTTAATGCTAAGTGAGATTACAGTAGAATGATATTAATGTTAAGTGAGATTAGAGTTGGATGATATTAATGTTAAGTGAGATTAGAGTTGGATGATATTAATGTTAAGTGAGATTAGAGTTGGATGATATTAATGTTAAGTGAGATTAGAGTTGGATGATATTAATGTTAAGTGAGATTAGAGTTGGATGATATTAATGCTAAGTGAGATTGGAGTTGGATGATATTAATGTTAAGTGAGATTAGAGTTGGATGATAATAATGTTAAGTGAGATTAGAGTTGAATGATATTAATGTTAAGTAAGATTAAGGTTGGATGATATTAACGAAAAGTGAGATTACAGTCGGATGATATTAATGTTAAGTGAGATTAGAGTTGAATGATATTAATGATAAGTGAGACTAGAGTTGGATGATATTAATGAAAAGTGAGATTAGGGTTGGGTTATTTTAAGGCTAACTGGGGTTAGAGCTGGGTGATGTTAATTCCAAAATTGAGATTGGAGTTTGATGATTTTAAGCCTAACTGGAGTTAAGAGTTGGGTGATGTTAACGCAAACTTAGATTAAATTTACCCAACTTTGTCTAAAAAACGATTGACCTTTTTTGACAATGCACTACAAATATAAAATCTCCTTTTCATTTTGTTTTCTTTCGTCCCATGACATATGGTCACACACAGGTTATCTGATATGTCAAATATTGTAACCATGATGATCAGTATCAGCATCGATGTCCTGTGCTCTCCTTACACAGCATGAAATCATCATTGCAGCTGGTCTCCTTGCAGGAAGCCTGCACCACGCATTCACATGCTCCTGCAGCTGTGGTTTCTGTGGTGATATGTTTTACATGATGAGCTTGCCAGACCCATGCACAAACCTGATATTTGTCGCCATGTACGACATGCCTGAGTGTGTAGTAGTCCTGTTCTTTCTATGTCTCTCCGAAGACCACCCCTTCCCCCCGGGCAACTACATGGGGCTAGTGATCAGTACAATGACCTAATAAGATGTATTTCTGCTCTGTTTTCAGAACTCATCGCTTCACGTGCATGAAGTTTGTCAAACGTAGCAACAATGTGGTTCAGGTTTATGAGGGTGAGTACGTTCTTCTTCTTTTGTTTCTCCTTCTTCTTCTTCTTCCACTCTCAAACGTCTACTTGAAAATGCTCAGAGAAAGCGGTGGTTAGCTTCAAACTATTTATATCCCCAAAAAGAGTTTTTTTCCGCAAATGGTTCTGGTGGTGACATATGTGCTTTCTACGTTCGTCATATGTTGGGCATCTTTGAAGCACATGTTCAGTAGTCATTTTATCAGTGCCACATTTACACTCATCGGTAATAGTTCCTATCTTGAACTTGTGAGTAAATGAAAACACCCACACGAAATATTGAGTATACTATTGTCTGTCTGTATGTGTACAAGTGTCTAGGTCTGTCTGTGCGTTAGTGCACGTGGGTCTGTCTGTGTATGTGTTTATGAATCTGGGTCCATGTCTGTCAGGATCAGGGTCTGTCTGTGTTTGTCTGTGTTTGTCTGTGTTGGTCAGTATATGTGTGTGTTTGTGAATCTGTGTCAGTGTGGTCAGTATCTGTATTTGTGAATATGTGTCCATGTCTGTCATGATCATGATCTCTCTGTGAATCTGTGTCCCGTTTGGGTCAGTATCTGTGTGTATTTGTAAATCTGTACTATCCGTGATGGACTTATCGCGGGACAGCACAACGACTCGTAACACACTAGAGGGCCACGCGAACAGTGGATGACACAGAATAAATGAAGACTCCAATAGCACATCTTTTTATTCACGAAACAATAACTTGTCAGAATAAGATACAAAAATGCATGCTACCATTGCAAATCATACGACAGTTCTACACTATCAAAAAATCTCACGGCCGAATGTGACTGCCACTCACCATAGTGGAAAACGAGGCAGGCTACAGTTCCAAATAATAATGAATACACGTAAATACGTACTATGCCAGAAATAACTTACAGCTTGCACTACTGTCAAGACACGGGAAATAACAAGTTCTCCACAACACATATACCAAGACTAAACACCTTAACGGCAAAACGCTGTCCCACTGATATGACCAGAATACACGGTCACAATGTACCGGCATCCAAAAACACGTCCGCTCGGGACGGCTAACTATGTCGAGAAGTCCTCAATGACCTCCTTTTTGTGTTTGTAAATATGTGTCCCGTATGGGTCAGTTTCTGTATATGTTTGTAACGCTGTGTCCATGTCTGTCAGTATATGTGTGTGTCTGTGGAGCTGAGTCCGCGTCTGTTAGTGTCTGTGTGTGTTTGTGAATCTGCGTCTATGTCTATCATTATCTGTGTGTGTTTGTGAATCTGTGTTTGTGTCTACAGGCATCTTGTGGCCTTGTGAATCTGTGTGCCATATGGGTCAGTACCTGTGCATGTTTATGAATCTGTGTCAGTGGTTGTCAGTAATAATAATAATAATAAATTCTTTAAGCACCAAACACGGCACATAAGGCAGAAACCAGTGCTCTCCAGGTTGTTCGTTGTGACGCCACTCCTCTTAGCTCTTGCACATTATTTAGGCCCAACGTTCTTCCTTCTCTTATTATTGTCAGTACATGTTGTGAATCTGTGTCTATGTCTGTCAGTATCTGTGTGTTTGTAAATCTATGTCCATGTCTGTCAGTATCTCTGTGTATTTGTAAATCTGTATCCATGTCAATCCATATCTATGTATTTTTGGGAATTTGTGTCAAGTGTGAGTCAGTATCTGTGTGTGTTTGTAAATCTGTGTCCATGTCTGTAATATTTGTATATGTGTTTGTGAATCTGTGTCATGTGTGAGTCAGTATCTGTGAGTGTTTGTAAATCTGTGTCAAGTGTGAGTCAGTACCTGTGTGTGTTTGTGAATCGGTGTCATGTGTGAGTCAGTATCTGCGTGTGTTTTGTGAGTCTGTGTCATGTGTGAGTCAGTATATGTGTGTGTTTGTGAATCTGTGTCATGTGTGCGTCAGTATCTGTGTATGTTTTGTGAATCTGTGTCATGTGTGAGTCAGTATCTATGTGTGTTTTGTGAATCTGTGTCTGGTGTGAGTCAGTATCTGTGTGTGTCTTGTGAATCTTTGTCATGTGTGAGTCAGTATATGTGTTTGTTTTGTGAATCTGTGTCATGTGTGGGTCAGTATTGTTGTGCGTTCATAAATGTATGATCATGATTGTGTGTCTGTGTGTGGCAGTAGCTGTGTGTGTGTGTGTTCGTGTATCACAAACACAGATACATGTCTATAAATATGTGTGTGTAGTTATAAATTTGTGTCACCGTGTATTAGTATGTGTTTGTGTGTGTTTAAAAATATGCGTCAGCGTGTATCAGAATCATTGTACGTCAAATTGTTGGGTATCTGTGCTGTTTTTCGCAATAGTTTGTGTGTTTATGAATCTGTTTCTGTGTATTAATGTCTGCGTGTGTTTATGAATGTGTATTCGTAAGTATGTGTCCACATATAAATATGTTTATGTGTGTATCAGTACTGGTGTATGTATGTGTGTGTGTTAAAGCATGGTATGTAGTGAGAGAATGAAGGGCTGTCATAGACATGAACATCATGAGAATGTCCTGTGTCTTGGCTGAACCGGGCGCGCCTCGCCAAAAAGAGGCAAAATTGTATTTAATAAAATTTTAAAAATAACTGTAAGTGATGATAATGACTAGTGTCAAGCGACAAAAGGTGCCTACAAGCCAAACACCGTCGCTGATACCACTAACCTAACAACAACAACGGCAACTGTCCAGAAAAGCAAGTTTGCACACTGCAGATAGAAATAAGTAAACTCAAACACTTTGCTCACCTGGGCATGATATAATGACAAAGCAATGCATATCATATAAGAAGTACTGAAAAGGCACAAGAAACTATCGATCTTAACAGCTGACCAACACTAACATACTGCAATCCATCATTTCTGGCGCTGCGGAAACTTTCTTAATCCTAAACAACATAAATCCTTGCAGCTACAAAATCATACAACAAACAACTGCCTTCCACGAGCTCTTTCGCACAAAAACAAGACCGGGGCACCTATGTGCCCTTCCAAAACTTCTGTCAACTCCCCTTACCCAAACACTCCCTAACCTTTTACCCTTCCACACGCCAGGCGTACTCTAGCCAAGATATTTATGATCCCGTCCGAGCAGAGGTGGTAGTGATAGCTATGTGAGAGTAAGGTGTAAGAAATAGGTTACTTGTTCACGAGGGGGTGATCGTGTAAGAGACAGAACAGTCTTGGATTGAGTAATTGCTCTAATCCAGCCTATCTTCCGACTATATTTTAAATTAGACGCTCTCTCTCTCTCTCCTTGTACAAAATACAAGTTACACAACACTCACGTACACACACAATTTTGTGACAGAAATACGTACAGACATGAAAACAAAAATAACATATATATATATATATATATATATATATATATATATATATATATATATATATATATATATATATATATATGGGCAGGGGTTTGACCAACACTATAGCTTAAGGTTTATTATGTTTATTTTCGCTAGACATATGTCGTGGAATATTCTAATCCACATATATAAATTAAAAGGTAAATGTAAAGCGTAACAAATAAATTCTAATAAAGAAAAGAGCAATGGTAAAATAACAGTGCTGTCACAAGGAATGTACTCGAAATCCCCTTTGTTTTATGCTTCGTCTGCAAATTGTAACGCTTTCACGTTGATAGTAAAAGCCTACTATATTATTACCCGCTTTCTTCAATGAAACGTGTGCTGTATTTCTTGGAAAAACATTGAGAGGCAGACTGCGTAATGACCTAAATTAATCCTAACATTAATTATACTGCGTTACCAAAACGAACGAACAGATGGACTCAAATAGAAAGAGAGAGGGAGGGCTGAAAATCAGGAACGCATGCAACACGCGTCGCGCGATACACAATTACTACTATCACGCGTGTAAGGCCACATGCACTAACTTTTTTTTCAGACGGACAGTGATAAATTCACTACCCTTCCCAGAGTTAGGTTTTAAAATCACGAAAAACGCTTATTAGAAAAGATAACATTAGATGGGTTTACGTTTGAAAACATTACAGTACCCAGACAGCACATCTTCGAAACAGGAGGTCGAAGAAATTGCATATTTTGAACGCAGCCACTTAGCTCTTCAAATTTGTATATTTGGGTTCCTTAGGGTTTGCTGACAAAGAATATGTAAAACGTTACGCAAATAGTCTAGGAATTAACAAGTTATAACCAAAATAAAATAGTGGGGATGCCTGACAGCATGAAATCATTTCTGCTCATAAAATTTTTTTTTATAACGTGTTTGAAAAAACCTTACGTACAGAAATAGCCTACCATGTAAACTCCAAATTGATTGGAGCGCAACAAATATAAGACTAAACACGATTGGTCGGACTATAAATACTATCTTTGGTTGTTAGGGGAGACGTAGGAAGTTAAAATTTTTTTCAAACCCTTGTCGAAACGTGGCTCCATTGGCCAGACTCGCTGATATACTCACTTAGGAGCGTTAGTTCGAGACCACTAGTTCAAATAAGCTTGATAAAGCAACAGTGCGTTGAAGCCAGCTCACATTTTTGCTAAAATAAAAGCCTGGAACATAAGCAGATGGGAATTTGTGCCAGTATTTGTGCCAGAATTCATTGCTAATCAACGTATCTGTGTTTGTTTCCATGAATTGTGGGACCGTGGTCTTGATAGTATTGAGCAGCACCTGGTCAGAGCTTTGCTGAATCCAGAGTCGGACAGCATACTCCTTGGTCCATTTAGCTATCAGTGAGGTGTCTCCAGAGCACAGGGGAGAAATCGAGCAGAGGAGTCTTTTCCTGCCGCCATCACGCAAGATAAGCTGATGTGGCCAGCTGAGCTCAAAATTATGTACCCCATCTTAAAATAACATTGTAACATAAACTTAAGAGGGGAAGTAAATTGTTTTAATAACAGGAACTGAGAACATCTCCAATACTAGCTCCCATAAAGAAAAACTATTGAAGTCATGATGACAAATACCAACAGAGCTTGAACAAAACAAAACCAGTATTACCTCATATTACTACTACACAACTGACACACATAGGATACTTTAATAATATATGTCACTACAATATTCATATTGAGAAATTCTGTACATATAACTTGTAATTAAAATTGATTGTGATTCCTGGTTCCCTTTGTATTTGAATCAGGACACATATTCATTCATAACAGCAATGAATACATATTGTTATTTGAAAAGTTATCAGTGACTCCTTTAAGATATCCTTTAGAGTGTTATATGTATGTGAGTGTCACAGTGTTGTCAAGTGTGGTGGAATAAATTAAATTGTTTATCTGTCTGTTGTTGTTATGACTTACACTTCATCATACACATACCCTAGACATACAACGTAGTCATCACACTATTCCAGAATAATTCTGACTGAGATATATATATATATGTGGCAGCAAGTAAGGTTATCTATAATACACTACTCTTATTAGATATAGATACCTTCACAGCTGATCTCAGTCAGTACACTAAGTCCCCTATAAATATTTATAACATCCCAACTCACCACATATATTGGGGGTCTCGCTCTTGGGATTTTGAATCTTTCCCTATTAAAAATAGTGGGGGTAATTCACTTCAGGGAATATAAGAATTAAAAGGTATCCTTGGGTGGAATTAAATAAGGTTGAGCTCACGGTGCCTGTGTTGTCCATTAGATATATATTTAGAGACTGAATTGTTGGTTAGACATTGTATAAATTTACCTGATAGACAATGGCGGACCTGGCCAAGTTTCGATCTGCTGCTGTTCAGACTGCAAAAGAGTTAGGATTAGATGGGCAAGTTATGGTTGCCTATGTCACTACGGAATGTGACAAATTTATTGAACGCGAAGAAAGAAGGTTTGAAGCCGAAAGAAAGTTAGAGGCTGAAAAAGAAATTAAGAGGTTGCAGATTGAGGCTGACAAAGAGGCTAAAGCATTGGAAGCCGAGGAAAGAAGACAGGCTGCAGAAAGGGAAGAGAAGAAATTAGCTGCAGAAAGGGAAGAGAAGAAATTAGCTGCAGAAAGGGAAGACAAGAGATTAGCTGCAGAAAGGGAAGCAGAAGATAAGAGATTACAAAGGGAACATGAGTTACGACTAAGGGAGTTTGAGTTTCAAGGCCATGCTCCTGAAAATGGTGCCAGTCCCTTTGCCTCTGATGCCACTGCTAGCCAAGGAGCCTCAACCTCAGCTATGAATTTTCATTTAGATCATTTTGTTGAGAAAGACGATGATATAGAGAGCTACCTAAATAGGTATGAACTATTAGCTACCACATATGGGTTAGAGAGAGAAAGGTGGAGCTTAAAAGTTATCTCAGGGACTTCGTGGGGCAGCTTATGAAGTTTTTGCAAAAATGAGCAGAGGTGATCAGGAAAATTATGACATGCTAAAGCAGGCTCTTTTGTTAAGGTATGAAAAGAATGCAGAATTTTATAGGAAAAAATTTAGGAATGCTAAACTACTGTCAGGTGAAACCTATCACCAGTTCTCTGCACGAATAGAGACATACTTGGAGAAATGGACTTCTCTGGGGAAAACCCAAGATCTTAAGGAAATGGTCCTTATAGAGCAATTAAGAGAGTCCATGGCTCCAGACCTGAGAAAGTTTCTCATGGAACAAGGTGCAGAGAGGCTGGGTGAGTTGCTAAATGTTGCTGAAAGGTATCAAGCAGCTCAAGCAGAGGTAACAGGTAATAAAAAGAAACAAGTGGATAACTTTAGGGCACCACAGAACTTTAATAAATTTGATCCTAAGGATCAAAACAAAGGTAAGCACCAATTTGATAGGCCACGGTATGAAAATAAAAATAAATTCCCACAATTCGATGAAAGGAAATATGATGAAAGAAAATCTTTCAACCAAGGANANANGNNNTGTAAGAATTGTCAGATGGACAATCATGACACTGACCGTTGCAGAAGGAAACCTGTGTATATGGCAACCCTTCAGGTCAGGTCGACCTCAAGACAGGAGGAGGATATTATGTTGGATACCACTCCAGAAGAGATGAGGAAGGCACAGGCTGGGGATAAAACACTCAAGCCTTGTTTCAGAAAATTGTCAACTTGTCATACAACTCCAGGCAAGGGAGATTTTTACATGAAAAACAAGTTGATGTATAGGAAGACTGGAGCTAGATCCAAAGGTCAGGGACAGCTGGTACTTCCTAAAAGATATAGGGCAGACTTAATAAGGAGCCTACATGTGAAACCAGATGGGGACCATGAGAAGATAGGTACCATCATTCAAAAGGTGGCTCACAATTATTATTGGCCCAAAGCAAGATGGGACATTGAGAATTTTGTAGAAAGGTGTAGCATAGCACATGAGGGAACACCCACAAGTGGGAACATGGATCAGGACCTGGACACGCCACGGGGCAAAATTAGGCCTGATAATAAAAAGAAAAATAGATTTGATAAAGTGGACCAAATGGAATGGGAAGCCCCTTTTCACGGACAAGCTTCACTTAACTGTTTACAATGGCCACTATGCGGAGAGTGCAAAGAGATGTCTTACCCCAGGATAAGCCGAAAATCCCTCAATCGGACTTAAACAAACTGGAGGAAGAAGATGTAGAGAGGAAATCTCTCATCAAGAATTTTAAGTGGGGAGAAAGCCCCAAGAAAAGAAAAATTGGTAGCGGTCGTTTTGTGAATGTTAATTCTGGGAGGAAAAATCATCACTATAAAGCTTCGAGTGGAAGAGACCATACCGGTGCTTGGACAAATAGGTCCACAAAATAAAAGGTCCACTCGAAGCTTTGTTAAGAACGTGGACTGATGAAAAGGCAGAGGAAAACATTACATCTTCATACCAATATGTGAATGAGCTGACCACTCGTTTAAAAACTGGCTGGAAACTTGCCAATGAAAATTTGAAACAAGCCAGGAAGAAACATGCTGCCTATTATAACAGGAAGGCGAAAGACAGAAATTTGGCTGTGGGAGAGAAAGTACTGCTTCTTTTGCCCGGGAGTCAGAATAAGTTACAAATTGGATGGCAGGGTCCATATACAGTTTTAGAGAAGGTATCTAGAACAAATTATAAGATAGATAAGAAGGGGAAAGAAAAAATCTATCATGTGAATCTCCTGAAGAAATATTTGGAAAGAGAACATCAGGAGGAGACACACTTGTTGACCTTGTCCATCGCCATGGAGATGAAAAAGGAACATCTTTCATAATTTGAGTATCCATTACACCCCTGTGAGACAGCAGCACAGGTGAAAATCAGTACACATTTAACGAAAACTCAGAAAGAGAGAGTGCAACAGGTTCTAAATAATCATGCAGAGGTGTTAACAGACCGACCAGGGCATACAAACCTATTGGAATATGATATGAAACTGATAGACCCCACACCTGTCTGTATGAAACCATATTCGATTCCGTTTGCTAAGGAGAAAGCTTTGAAGGAAGAGATAGACTATCTATTGAAGGAGGGAATTATTTCACACAGTGAATCCTCATATAGTTCCGGTGTTGTACTCTTAAGGAAGCCCTCTGGAGAACATAGACTCTGTATAGATTACAGGAGACTGAATGCTATTACAGAAGGACAGGTGGATCCATTGCCGGATACAAATCAGCTGTTTGCCAGACTAAATAAAGCTAAATATTTCTCAAAAGTGGATCTAAGTAAAGGATACTATCAGATTCCAGTAAAGCCTGAGGTTAGACCATACCTAGCTTTTAGTACCTCAGAGGGACACTGTGAATTTAATAGATTGCCGTTTGGATTGAAGAATGCGCCTAGTGTCTTCTCTAGAATGATGAGAAAATTATTGGACCCTCTGAATAATCCATGTATAACAAATTTCATGGATGATATCCTGATAGCAACAGAAACATTTGAGGAACACATTGACTCTCTGAACATGCTGTTTAATCGACTTAGGGAGGCAAATTTAACAGCCCGACCAACCAAATGTTGCGTTGGATGTAAAGAATTGGAATTTTTGGGACACACAGTTTATCAGGGAAACATGACCCCTGACCCAAAGAATTTAGAGAAACTACAGAAAGCCCGAGACCACAAACCAAGAAGGACGTGAGATCCTTTGTCTCATTATGTGGTTTCTACCAGAAGTATATCAAAAACTTTAATTCCATATGTGCACCGTTAACTGATTTGACACGTAAAGGACATCCAGATCGCATTACATGGACACCACAATGTGAAATGACTTACCAAGAATTGAAGGAAAAGCTCACAAGTAAACCCATTTTGAAATTACCTGACTTAAGTCAAGAATTCATAGTAAGGACGGATGCAAGTAATATTGGGTTAGGTGCAACTCTACTACAGAAATCAGATGCATTGGATGGGGAATTAAGCCCAGTGGCATATGCTAGCAGAAAATTGAATAAAGCCGAAATCAATTACTCAACTAGCGAAAAAGAATGTCTTGCAGTAATATGGGCAATAAAGAAATTCAATATTTATCTGTATGGGAAGGCCTTTAAGTTGCAAACAGACCACAAACCTTTATCGTTTCTAGCACAGGCTAGGCATGAGAATTCCAGGTTACTCCGATGGTCTTTACTTTTGGCTCCATATAATTTTAGCATTGAGTATATATCTGGAAAAACAAATTTGGGAGCGGATTTTTTAAGCCGCCATCCGTGTGATGAGAATCACCGTAAACCCCAGAAATAATAATAAATTTCTCTATGTGTATATAGAATAAAGGACTGACATATAATGTCTGTTTTAAGAGGGGAGATGTCGTGGAATATTCTAATCCACATATATAAATTAAAAGGTAAATGTAAAGCGTAACAAATAAATTCTAATAAAGAAAAGAGCAATGGTAAAATAACAGTGCTGTCACAAGGAATGTACTCGAAATCCCCTTTGTTTTATGCTTCGTCTGCAAATTGTAACGCTTTCACGTTGATAGTAAAAGCCTACTATATTATTACCCGCTTTCTTCAATGAAACGTGTGCTGTATTTCTTGGAAAAACATTGAGAGGCAGACTGCGTAATGACCTAAATTAATCCTAACATTAATTATACTGCGTTACCAAAACGAACGAACAGATGGACTCAAATAGAAAGAGAGAGGGAGGGCTGAAAATCAGGAACGCATGCAACACGCGTCGCGCGATACACAATTACTACTATCACGCGTGTAAGGCCACATGCACTAACTTTTTTTTCAGACGGACAGTGATAAATTCACTACCCTTCCCAGAGTTAGGTTTTAAAATCACGAAAAAACGCTTATTAGAAAAGATAACATTAGATGGGTTTACGTTTGAAAACATTACAGTACCCAGACAGCACATCTTCGAAACAGGAGGTCGAAGAAATTGCATATTTTGAACGCAGCCACTTAGCTCTTTTAAATTTGTATATTTGGGTTCCTTAGGGTTTGCTGACAAAGAATATGTAAAAACGTTACGCAAATAGTCTAGGAATTAACAAGTTATAACCAAAATAAAATAGTGGGGATGCCTGACAGCATGAAATCATTTCTGCTCATAAAATTTTTTTATAACGTGTTTGAAAAAAACCTTACGTACAGAAATAGCCTACCATGTAAACTCCAAATTGATTGGAGCGCAACAAATATAAGACTAAACACGATTGGTCGGACTATAAATACTATCTTTGGTTGTTAGGGGAGACGTAGGAAGTTAAAAATTTTTCAAACCCTTGTCGAAACGTGGCTCCATTGGCCAGACTCGCTGATATACTCACTTAGGAGCGTTAGTTCGAGACCACTAGTTCAAATAAGCTTGATAAAGCAACAGTGCGTTGAAGCCAGCTCACATTTTTGCTAAAATAAAAGCCTGGAACATAAGCAGATGGGAATTTGTGCCAGTATTTGTGCCAGAATTCATTGCTAATCAACGTATCTGTGTTTGTTTCCATGAATTGTGGGACCGTGGTCTTGATGGTATTGAGCAGCACCTGGTCAGAGCTTTGCTGAATCCAGAGTCGGACAGCATACTCCTTGGTCCATTTAGCTATCAGTGAGGTGTCTCCAGAGCACAGGGGAGAAATCGAGCAGAGGAGTCTTTTCCTGCCGCCATCACGCAAGATAAGCTGATGTGGCCAGCTGAGCTCAAAATTATGTACCCCATCTTAAAATAACATTGTAACATAAACTTAAGAGGGGAAGTAAATTGTTTTAATAACAGTAACTGAGAACATCTCCAATACTAGCTCCCATAAAGACAAACTATTGAAGTCATGATGACAAATACCAACAGAGCTTGAACAAAACAAAACCAGTATTACCTCATATTACTACTACACAACTGACACACATAGGATACTTTAATAATATATGTCACTACAATATTCATATTGAGAAATTCTGTACATATAACTTGTAATTAAAATTGATTGTGATTCCTGGTTCCCTTTGTATTTGAATCAGGACACATATTCATTCATAACAGCAATGAATACATATTGTTATTTGAAAAGTTATCAGTGACTCCTTTAAGATATCCTTTAGAGTGTTATATGTATGTGAGTGTCACAGTGTTGTCAAGTGTGGTGGAATAAATTAAATTGTTTATCTGTCTGTTGTTGTTATGACTTACACTTCATCATACACATACCCTAGACATACAACGTAGTCATCACACTATTCCAGAATAATTCTGACTGAGATATATATATATATATATGGCAGCAAGTAAGGTTATCTATAATACACTACTCTTATTAGATATAGATACCTTCACAGCTGATCTCAGTCAGTACACTAAGTCCCCTATAAATATTTATAACATCCCAACTCACCACAACATATCACAACATCAAGAAAAGCATTTACATCAATGAATTATAGTTTACACACAAAAATGAAATAAAATCTAATAGGCCCTCCCTCTTATAAAGGAAAACAAGGGAAATCCCAACAGAGGTAGTTAACCCAAAGAGATCAAAAATTAACAGGGGAGAGTGGGGAATAGTCAGGACGGGTAAAGAATATGTCCTTAATTTAACCTATCCCGTGAACACTCAGATTAGTGAGAACTAAATAAGAGAGGATTTGTATGTTAGTGGTACATAAGAAATAAGTATCTTTCTATCCGTTCGCTCACAACAAACGTACAGTGGCCACTTTCAGATTTGCTTACCAAATGTTGACGCAGCATACATTCCATGAAATAAATCACTAACAGGTATTAAGACTATTCAGTCATCTTCATTGTCAATTGCAGCCCCAGGCTTATCCGGTTTGCTGACTGCTATTTTCCGGGAGTCGCTGTAATTGATGCGATAGTATTTTTCCTGGATATTACTCCTTTCACTGCCGGTATTGGCTTTGGATAAGTGATTCTAGTGTGGTGGCACCGTCTTGGGAACTAATATGTTAATATTATTGTTCCAGTGTGGTCTAGCCTCAGGTGGCTGTGACACTCTCTGACGTGATGACATGTTTAAAACAAAAAAAGGAATGTTACTTCTCGGCTGTTCTCTGAGGGAAATAGCCGAGTATGACCAGAGGGTTCTCTCGAGGATAATTCAGTGGTAAGAAAATTTACTGTCAGATATTTTGGAAAAAATAGTGATGTATATTCTGCCACAGCAGGCCAGCAATATATAAATATATATATATATGAAAAGAGTTTCTGGTATATAGTTCTGGTCCAGTTATACTCTAAATTTTATAATAATTGTTCTGGTTTTTAACCACTCTCATGGATGGAGAAGGTGGACCGCACAGGGTCACAACAACAGATTGTTTCACAACAATGTCTGGATGTTTAAGAACATAAAACCTTAATACTGTAAAACCGCTAGTTCGTAAGGGTATGACTAGCCTAGATGTAGAAAATAGATAAACATGTAATCAAAATATAAATCATATCCTAACGCGCTACGCGTTTAGGTAAGACCTGTTAATCACTCCGGTATTTAATTATATATATTAAAAAAACCCACGAGTGTCTAGTTTATTTTAACGGTTTTAACACGAGATATGAACATTAGATATTTATAAAATTACACATGATGTATTAGGAATGGCCGGCTGAAAAAAGAGCAGAGCGGCATGCACGGAGGCCGTAAGGAGGCAGCCCTTCCACCATGCAAAGGCACAACAGGCCAATCACCTGTTTGCTTTAAAACCTGATTAAACGAACTACAAGAGAGAAAACCAGACGGATTCTAAAGGCAACGAACTGGAACGGACTACGGACTACGACTTACGGAACTTGGAACACAAGAAGTATAAATGGGAAAGAAGAGGAGCTGGTGGAAGAGATGAGGAAAGCAAAATTAGAAATCCTGGCTATAACGGAAACAAAGAAAACGGGACAGGAAGTCATGGATCTCGATGGCAACACGCTGCTCTACAGTGGTGTACCTACATCTGAAAGAGCTAAAGGGGGCGTGGGTTGCATTGTCCACAAAAAACCAAAAAGATAGTATCAAGGGATGGAACTTTGTCTCGGAGCGCATTATGGTTGTAAAACTAAAAGAAAGAGAAACCATAGTCAACCTGGTCATAGTGTATGGGCCAAATGAGGATGAGAGAGCAGAGGTCAAGGAGGAATTCTTCGAGCTGCTTCAAAGGACAGTGGATGACTGTCTAGATGAAATTATCATGCTCGGAGATTTCAATGCCAGAGTTGGAAATGACCATGCTAGATGGGGTGGAGTTATCGGAAGATATGGAGAAGATACTCTCAATGACAATGGAAAGCGACTCCTTATATTCTGCAGTGAGCAGAATCTGATCATTACAAACACAAAGTTCCCCCATAAGCGCATACATGCATACACTAGATTGTGAACAACAAAGAATAAGAAGTCAGTGATCGACTATGCCATTGTCAGGAGGAGCTCATTCAAAAATGTCCGGGACGCTAGAGTCTGGAGGGGGCCAGAGATTGGAAGTGATCACTACCTGCTTACAATCAAAAGAACAACTGAAAGAGTTGCTCAGCCTAGGAACTGCCCAACATCACGCAAGAAACCAAGTAAACAAACGGGAGAAATGAGCATTAAGACCTACAAAGCTGAGAGAGCCAGAAATTAAGACCAGATATCAGGGGCTTATTGCTACAGCGGTGGGAAACACCGAAGAGCAACCTGATGACTTGGAAACCCTCTGGCTTAAATTCAAGGACATCATAAAGACAGCTGCTGCAGAAGCATGTGGTGAAGTCCGACTTGGGAACAAGAGAAAGAGGACGCCTTGGTGGACAGAGGAAGTCAAAGAGAAAATAAGAGAGATGAAAATGGCATGGAAACAATACTTAGGAGCTAAAAAAAAACAGCAGGACAAATGGAGAAATATAGAGAATATGTGATACTGTGGTAAAGTGGGATGTTATAAATATTTATAGGGGACTTAGTGTACTGACTGAGATCAGCTGTGAAGGTATCTGTATCTAATAAGTGTGGTGTATTACAGATAACCTTACTTGCTACCACATTTATATCTCAGTCAGGCTTATTCTGGAATATTGTGATGACTACGTTGAATGTCTAGGGTTATGATAATGATGAAGTGTATGTTCACAACAACCAACAGACAGATAGACAATTTATTTTAATCCACAACACTTTACAACACTGTGACACTCACATACATATAACACTCTATAAGACTATCTTAATAAGTCAAAGGTAACTTTTAAAAATATGTATTAATTCCTGTCAATAATAGATATCCTGATTCAATTACAAAGTGAACCAGGAATCACAATCAAATGTAATCATAAGTTGTATGTACACAATTTATAGATAGGATCTGTGTAATGACATATATTATTATTGCAATATGTGTGTAAGTTGTGCGGTGGTACTATGAGGTAATACTGGCTTGTCAAGCTAAGTTGTTGTTTGTCATCATGACTTCAAGTGTTTGTTTCTGGTGGAAATAATATTGGTAAGGTTCACAGTTTCTTTTGATTTGAAACAAATAAATGTCCCTCTTGAATTAAGGTTAAGTCACTGTTAGAGGGGGGTTATACACAAGATTGAGCTGCTCTGGCCACACTCTTAACTTCTATGTGAGCGGCAGGAAACAGTCTCCACTGCTCGCTTGCGTCACCGTTTCCTTGAGAAACAACCCTGGTTGATATCTGGACCAAGGAGTATGCTACCAGCCTCTGGATTCAGCAAAACTCAGACCAGGTGCTGCTTCAATACGTTAGGACCTCGGTCCCACAATTCATGAAATATTAAACAAAATACGTTGACTGGCGATGAATTATGGCACAATTCCGATCTGCCTCTGTCCCAGGCTTTCATAAGAAAAATATGAGCTGGATCTCAACGCACTTGCTTCTAAGTAAGTTTATTTTCAAAATGTGGCACTGAACAGACGCTCCTAATTGACTATATCAAATGGTCTATCCAATGGGATCATGTTTACAAAAGTATTTGAAAAAAAAGTACCCTTCCTACCGTTTCCCGTAACAACCAAAAATAGTATCTGCAATCGTCTAATCATGTTTAGGCTTACATATTCTTCTAGCCAATAAAATCGGATTTAACTTGTTGGCCTATTTCCCGTAAAATAGTGGTTTCAAAACATGCCACTGAGCAATTATGATTTGGTGCTGTCAGACAACCTCACTATTTTATTTTGGCTATAATTTGTTAATTCCTAGACTATTTGCTTAACACCTAACATATTCTATGTCAGCAAGTCCTAAGGCACCCAAATATATAAGTTTTAATGGAGCTAAGTGGCTGCGTTCAAAATATGTATTTTCTTCTAGGATAGTCGTGCTGTTACCACCTCCTCACTTCCAAACTATGGGGTGTCTTCTGTACTGTCAGGATTTCAGACGTAAAACAGTAGAATGTCATGTTTCCTAATAAGCATTAAACATGTTTTTTAAAACCTAACCGTGTATTGGTAGTGTTTTTTGTCACTGTTTATTTGAAAAAAAAGTTAGTGCTTCATGCCTTACGCGTGGGGTGGCATTAATATTAATCGCGAGACTGTGGTAGTATTGCATGCGTTCCTCCGTCTCTCTCTCTCTATCTCTCTCTTCTAAGTTCGTCTGTCTTTTCATTACGCAGTGTATAAAATGAAATTAATGCTAGTATTTTATCTAGGTCATTAAGCAGTGTGCGTATCTCAAGGTTTTCTAAGAAACACAGTACCAGTTTTAGTTTTAGAAACGCGTGTATGCTGCTGTAGGCTTTACTATCAAACGTGAAAGCGTTACACTATGCAGACGAAGTAGAAAAAAGGGATTTTTGTACGCCATTGTGACAGCACTGGTCTTTTACCATTCTTCTTTCCTTTTATTGAATTAATTCGTTAGGCTTTACCTTTACTTTTTAATTTAGATATGTGAATTTAGAATGTTTCACGACAAATTCTCCCCACTTAAAACAGACGTTATATGTCAGTCTATAATTCTACATACACATCGAGAAATTTAGGTCTATGCCTGGTGATTTCTTTGATTTTCATCGCACGGATGGTGGCTTAGAAAATCTGCATCAGCGTTTCTCTGATTGGATTGTGATCATGGTTTAATGCAGGTGGGTCAATTCAAAGTAAGCACTACTGACGAAGGTTGCCTCAGACCTCTGCAATCCAAGAATCCATTTCAGTTATATTACTGAACAGCGGCAAGTGTTACTGCTTGTCTTAATGCTGCTAAGCAATCAATATTCACCATTTCTCTTCTCTGAGTCTGCTCAACGACATGTCCCGAGAATATTAGATGTTCCTCAATTTGAACGTTATGAGGAGTTGATCTATATGGTGCTATCTGAGTTGTGTAGGGGATCCAATAATTTCCTGATCAGCCTTAATAAACACTCGGACTATCCTCAATTCAAAAAGGCAACAATGGAGACACTCTGCTCCTCCGAAATGTTCACAGCCAACAATTTGTCTGATCTCAGGCGTGATTGAATGTGGAAACACCCTTCTAATAATATATTTATAATGTTCTATAATGTGCCACTCAAATGGAGGCCATATTCACCAACTATAGTTCCGCCTACCGACAATCTGGTGAATTAAGATAATATGTGGGGAAATGAGTTTCTGCATCAGAAATCAATTCGCCCTTAGCATTGCTATAAGATGTGTGGGTTATCTCCATCCAGGGTCCGAACACTACTTCCCCTTGGACGGTGTAGGGTCGGGTGACTACCAATGTCAATCAGCTCCCTAAATGCGGCTTCAAACTATGCCTGGGTTGACTGGTCTGAGTTTCTATTTTCTCTGGATGCCTTTCTCAGATTTGCGAATCTAAATATTTTTTTGGTGAACACTGTTGGGGGGAAGGTGGATACCTATCCTCTATGTCAACCTTATTATTGTTATTTTCCTTGTTATTGTTATGCCCATATGTTTCAGAATGCTTGGCTGGCATCTGATTATGATTTTCCCAACTTGGGGACTGTACCTTGCTACATTTGTCACAGGCCCCCACAAATTGTGCAATATCAGCAGCTACTTGGGGCCAGTAGAATTTTTCCGATGTCCTTTGACGGGTGGTCCCATTTCTCTGGTGTCCACCGTCTGGTACAACATGAGCTTGTGCCATCACTTTTTCCCTGTAGGGGGTTGGCAATACCAATTGTCCCTGTTCTTTGGATCCTGCTCTAGCTTTCCTGAAGAGCAGTCCCTCCTTTAAATAAAATTGTCCTTTCTTAGGGTGTGCATGGCTTGTTGGCAATTTACCAAAGCAAGGTTTTAATGTTTTATCTTTTGCCTGGGCCTTTCTCATCTGCTTATGAGAATAAACTAGTGGTGGTTCCTCCTCCGTTCTACTAGGGGTCGACCTGACCTGAAGCGTGGCCATTACCACAGGTTTTACAGGGCTTCCTAGAAAAACATATTTGCTTCCTAACACCAGCGGGTAATTAGGGTCGTCACACACGGCTGCTCTAATCACTCCTTCCACGTACCTTGTCTCTACATTGATCTCGGCTACGGGAAGTGTCATGGTGGATATTCCCTTTACGGCCCCTTGTATCTCCACTTTATCTGTGGTATACTGTTCAGGGTGCACTAGGGTTGCACTCACAACTGAGTCATATTCTAAACCTGAATCGTAAAGGCACCTAACCTTGGCACCATTACATGTCACTTCTTCACAGATGGGTGGAATGTTGAAGATTTATATGATTCTCTGTCAGTTTCTTCTTCCCCTTGTCCACTGTTATCATGCATGCCGCGTGATATGGAGGAACTTTCCTACCACATTCACTAGTATTATGATTATGCATCCTGCATATTTGACAATATTTTCCTACCTGTCTGAAGGGTTTCCTGTTATCATATTTCCTTTCATTGAATTGTGGGGTTTTATTTTTATAGTCATTTCGTGGCGTTATTTGGCCGGGGGAATGGACGGGAACGGCACCGAATCAAGTTAGATGTGACCGGGCTTGGTCACGGTGACAAATCAAGTCTAGTGTGACAGGGTGAGAATGGGGTGGAATCTTTTATCAATGTTCATCTGTTGTTTTTACTGGCGACTGCCAGAGATGGTGATTACAGAATAGGAACATAACCCAGGTGATTCTTTTGGAGACTCGTAACTGTGTTTATGTTTTAGGCTGCATGATCGTCGAAAATATGGTAACATTCTTTTCTCAATTACCTGATGTAAACAAACGACACTTCCTACTGACGTTCAGGAAATAAGTTCAAGCTGGATTAAATATGAATGAACACCTTTATTAAGTGTCTGTAACCTCTGACAACTTCATAATAGTTCATAAATACATGTGCTTCTGTGGTATACAAACCAGTCATCCCAAGAAATAACACACAGCCATCGAACTTACAAGATGGTCCAAAACCCCAAAATCACTGCCTCGCTCGTCTCGTGCCTAAAACCAACTCACTTAACCCCCTTCTTTCAAACCATCACTTCCGTCCTAACTACTGGGCAATTCTACCCCAAGTTCGATGACGTCATTCCTGAACACTTTAATTAAATCACTCATAGGATTTGTGACTAGTGCTATTACACTAACTAGACACGTTCAAATACTTAGTGTTTAATCTTGCTAAGTATTCTTACCCTAACTATAATTAAGTGGCAGCACCTTAGTGTTAATCCGACGTAACAGTCCGTACTGTCACATACGCCCGGGGCCACTAAAGTGTATCCCGTAGGGAGACACTTTATTCCCTAGAAAAAAAATTTACTAACTCTAAAACAAAATTATTGGGATTCATGTATCCCACCATAAATCATGTCAGAAGGACTACAATAAACAATAGATGGGAATGATGGATGAAATAACACCATTAACATTTCACACACAAAAATCGATCATGAAGGGGTAGGGACTGATGGACATAACATAAACGAGGGACACATGGGAAGAAAAAAACTATGGATGTTAAGGTAGCTACAATTAGTACTAATAAGTGGCCAAAAAAAATATATGGGCAAAATAGAACAGTAACTAACATTCATTAACGAACTAACAAAACGCTTTATGGGTTTATAGTCATCAATATCTCTCACACTTGTGCGAATCATAAAACATAAAATAACATGACAAGCGAGTTAACGTCGCAAGGAAAAAAAACTGGCAAAAAAAAATATGGCGGGTGCACATAAAAAGGCTGTCACCCTACACTTCACTGAAGTGGGTGATGAAAAAAAATATGAATGGAACAAATGGAAATAGAACCACAGAACTTGGTGGCAAAGTATGGGCAAAATGGGTAAGTCTCATTAAAAAAAATGACTTTGCCGGTGTAACAATAACCGGAAACAATGAATGGAATGGAAACATGGTAATCAATGGACAATGGTATAGAATATATAAATGGGCAAATAGTTAAATCACATGTATGAGTGTCGGTGTAACAATAACTGAAAATGCAAACAATCATAATGCAATATGGTGTCATCATCATAATAAATCGTGAATGATGCCAGCATTAGTGGCGGGTGAAGATGTACATTAGTTAATCACTTTTATTTGGTACAACAGAACGATGTAAACCTTAAAAAAAATCTGGGTAAAATCTTACGTCAGAAACATGGCAACAAGAAAAACAGAAAAAAAAACAAAAAAAATCATAGGGGCATACAAGATTGTCAATTATTACATCAGTCAAAAATAATGTGACATAATGACGCTAACGCGTGTAAAAGGGAACTACATCAACTACAATATATCAGGACTGCAGAGATCGTCTGAGTTGGTGGATCTCCATCAGCAGTGGTCGAAAGGATGTTGTAAGGGAAATGTTCATGTACCGGTAGATTCAGCAATGTCTTTCTTGCGGACGAAAATGTAACAGCTCTCCATAAATAACGGCTGTTGGACTTTCCTATCTGAACTGGAAATGTGCGTAAAGTGTGTAACCCAGATGTTCAGGGATGCGTAACGATTGGTCTTCACGGTAGCATCAGGATCAAGCAATTCAGCAGGAGGGGTATTGTGTAGGAGACCTGCATCGGAAGACACGAGAAGCAGGGTCGACTTCATGCTAAAAAATAATAGCAGGGCAGGAAATGTCAACCTGACCGGAGACGGCATCTGGAGGTAAGTGCAGTTCAATTTGTAAACGTCTTTGCAAAAATGTTCATTGCTTCCAATCTTTCAATGGCTTACAATAACAGGCGAGGATCGTACTGTGTAGGTTGGGATGTAGGAACAATAGCATGGACTACGGGAGTGGACGAAAACGGGTTCGTACATGGGCGTCCCGCTGGTGAAGGTGCTTAGGAAGGGGAGCAGAATCGCTAGATGAGGTCGAATGACGACGTTTAGAGGGAAAACGAGCTGGGGGAGGAAGAACATCAGGTTCAATATCAGAAGAAGCAGAATCGAGTGAAGAGTCAAGATCGGAGGGAGGGGGAGGAAAGCAATCAGAGCTAGGAAGAGGAGGTTCAACATCCGAAGAGTCTTACTCATGGGCTGTATCAAGGTCGGAGGGAGATGGAGGAAAATAACCAGAGGGAGGAAAAGCGGGGTCAGAAGAGAGTTGAACAGAGGGAGGAAGGGAGGTATGGACAGGAGTTGCGGCAGTAATAGGAGGTACAATAATATCATGTTGAGGCGAAGCATGAGAGGGGCCTGGAGTAACGGAGGGTAACTCAGCCAAGCGAGCATCACGGGAGTGGATACGTGAGTACAGCTCAGGAAGAGGGATAGGACCCTCGGAGGTGGAACAGGAACGATAACGTCTGGTACGATCAACCATATGGAAGGGGGAAGAAGGAGAGGGCACCGAGGAGGCGGAAGGAACAGCAGCTCGACGGACTACTCTAGACCGGAGTCTGTGTAAAACATCATCACTGGGAGGACTATCAGATTCTGATGAGGAAGCATCGTAAGCATAGGGCTGAACAGATGTAAGTGGAGCAGGAGGAGGGATAAAGGAGACAGGGACAGAACTAATGGGGTCTGAAGGAGGACAAGATGCAAGTTCAGACATGGAGGGAGAGGAAGAGGAGGAAGGGTTATACTGGAGGGTAGCCTGTCGCACGGGGCGGCCAGACGGAAGAGCATGAGGAGGGACAGTGTAGGGGCGTTGCACATCTAGTCGCAACTGGGTAGCATGAGCTTTAGTTTCGTGGTGTCGCTCTTCATTCCATATCACGAAGGTAACCGGTGTTGTCTGTTTCACTATCTTGTACCCTGAAAGCCAGCGATGATCAAATTTATCGCTACGGGCATTCTTTTTAAACCAGACTAAGTCACCAACATGGAATGATGGCAAGCGAGTGCCCTTATCAAGCAAACGCTGTCGTTTCTTAAACACCTTGAGAGCGTTATGGTGAACTTGCTGGTGGGCGGTACGTTTTTGTCGCAGGATAATCTCAATGGGATTATCGCCCATATATTTCCTTTGAGGAGTAAGGAGATTATCCAAAGGTAGACGTGGTTCCCTGCCATACAAGAGGTAGAATGGCGAGAAACCAGTTGTATCATTCACATTGACACGCAGAGCCTCAAGTGCTTGGGGTATATAAACATCCCAATACTGCGGATTATCAGCTGTGAATTTGGAGAGAATGTCATGAAGAGTCTTATGCATTCTTTCATTGCGACCATTTGACTGAGGCCTATAGAAGCTGGTCATCTTATGTCTGATATTAAGGGCTGCAAGAGTAGAATGGAAAGGGCGACCTGTAAATTGCTTCCCATTATCCGAAAGAATAGTCTTAGGATAACCGTGGCGAGGCACAAAAGAATTAAGGAAGATTTCAGTAACATCTTCAGAGGAAGAGCCACGGAGTGGAAAACATTCGGGCCAGACAGAGTACTGGTCTACAAAATGCAAGACATGGGTATTACCGGACTGAGAAAGGGGGTAGGGACCAGAGAGATCAACGCTGACGCATTCCATGGGAAAATGTGTCAGAGACATCATTTGGGTAGGGATACGCAGAGGACGCATGTTGCGCTGCTTGCATGTTCTACAAGAGTCAACATACTCGGCAACGTCCTTATAGAGAGAAGACCAGTAATATCGTTTAGAAAATAATGTCTCGTGTTTTATCTCGCCCCATGTGGCCATTAGAATCGTGAAAATCATGGAGAACACGAGGGATAAGATGTTTAGGAAGACAGATGAGGAGTTTATCTGGACATTTAGGGTTAATCCAGTAAAGAACGTTATCAGAGGACTGAATAGTGTAATTAGAAACAGATTTTGGGTCACGCTGAAACTGAGATCGAATTTGCAGGAGTGCAGGATCTCGAAGTTGTTCCTTCGCAGTGAAAGAAGGAAAGAGGAGCTCATCAGGAGAGCTAGAGAGATTTTCATGATCAGAAATGACAGGAGGACAATCAGCATTTATGACAAGTTTTTCTTTGGCGTTATCATCAAGGTCTGATGACGCCTTAGGATCCGGTTTAGAAGAATAGGAGGGGTCTGTACAAGTATCATATGGAATCCGAGACAGAAGGTCAGCTACAGTGTTATGTTCTCCTGGGATATGCTCAATGGTAGCAGCTCTAACGGGTATTTGCTCAGGACGTCTTGGTTAACCAAGTAAGCAAAGGCTTGTGGTTGCAGTTACGGGATTAAAACCTTTGTACCACGTAAGATAGAAGTTCTAACTTTTCAATGCATAGTGTATGGCAAATCTCGCTTCACTATCTCAGTAACGTATCCCATCGTTGTTGAGACCGACTGAGTGCGTGAGAGAGGAAACGCACCATAGGCAATCTCGTTTGGGACTTCCGGCAATAATATCGGAGGAGAGTCCACCGAGATGTTGGCATCTGGACAAGACAAGCCACACAACAGCCCGACAGCAGATGGCGTCCTCCGTTTCTACAAGATTAGGGAAAACGTCTAATGGTCTAGGATATGCCAAACGAATGAATCCTTCTAATCTTAGTAAGTGAAGACTTAAGATAATTGAAAAAAGCATCCTGGCAGACGTCAGTCCATCGGAATCGAGCAAATATAAAAGCATACTTTTTTGTTAGAGCAAGCAATAAGAGGCGCTTCAGCCAGCTAAGAGAGAGAATTTGACTATGTGCTATTTACTATAGTGGAACACAACTGCCTTTTAGGAGAGGTGAACCGCGAAGGTATCGTGGCGAACAGAAGTAGGAGAGGGCATAGAGGGCAATTATCACGGTATGGCCTGCACTTTAGCATCATCAGACCATCAGGGACGGACACCATCTTGTTGTTGATTATTCCTGGAAGCCAAGATATCAGGACGTGGTCTTCGTGGAGGGTGTAAGAAAGGCCACATTGTGCTTAATTGTTTTGAGCAATAGTATTATGTGCCCTCAGTCGGTTAGAGACTTTCTCAACATGGAGTAAATGATCCTCTCAAGGGTTCCTTGGAGTGTGGATCAAAGATGTCATCAACATAAAGCCAAGGCGTAAGATTGCTCTATGGTGCCCTTCAGTACTTGCTTCATCCATGAGGACCTATACGTAGCTGGGCTGCTCTTTAGGCCGAAAGGCATGACATTCCACTGGTAACTTCCCAATTTGTGTACAAAAACGAGGACTTCACTTTGGCTTCCGGTGATGACCATCGGAATGCCCAGAACTCCAGAACGGGCATTCTAGGGTAGTAAACCACTTAGATTTTCCAACGGTCGCCAAGATATCATCAACCCGAGGAAGGGGGTATGAATTTACCTTGGTGATGGCATTCAAGCCCGATTAATCGCAACAGAAAATGACGATGTATTAGTACCTTATCCTTCTTAGTAAACTATTACAATAGGGGTGAAGGACCATGGAGGTTCGGGATCTCTCAATGATACCTGCTGCCAACATATCCGTAATCGATTTTCCTCCACGTTCTCCCTATTCTCTAAACTGGAGTGTGGTACGGCTTAAGTGGAGACAGGCACTTCAGTTGGTGGTATTGGTTTTCCATTGTTACAGTATTGGTTCTCTTCATGTTCCATGTCTGAGAGAGCAAAGATATCATGATTATTCTTGACGAACTGACAAATATGCGACTGGCTATGTGGGGAGTCAGTTGTCACTTGCTCCCATTAATTGAGCAAGGCGTGTAGGTGGCAACATTCAAGGAAGAGGAGGGAGAAGGAGAAAGTTGTGGGAAGAGAGGCTGAGGAGGAGGAAGGTACGATAACCGGAAGTACAGGGGAGAGTTGTAAAGGTAGGAGAGGAAAGTGAACGGCGCTGAGGAGGGTAGTTACTAAACGATACACGCGCATTAGTAACAGCACCAATGGGTAGAGGGTGTGCGAGGATGGAGGGGTGGTGTGGAGTAAACCAAATGGGAAGGAATAGTGGGGGGGTGGTTATCATTACTCTGTGGAGGGAGGAGGAACAGAAGTACGTATGACGGCAGAGAATGTGATGCTAAAGTGAGCAATCACTGTACCACGTTTGACAGTTACAGGCTTCCCAGATAGTATTTACAGCATGACGGGAAAAATCACGCTTAATGGAAACCTGAACAATTGCCATCAACAATATTGATGCAGGGGTCAGTCAATGATGTCATATACCCGGTATAATGGTTCCACTATGACCTCAGCAGAATGGCCAGATTTTGTGGACCCCCCAACAGATATGCCCCCCAGGGATCCCCTTTTTCCCCGAAGATGGCCACCCAACAGAATGGCCGATGAGTCATAGTGCGGATAGTTTGACCCGACCAGTAGCGATAGTTCAAGGAGTGGAGCCTTTTATGGTAAATAGGAGCCGTGAGGCGGGGACAAAGGCGATGCAATGGTCAATATCATCCTGAAGAGGGATGTATTCACCATTGACGCGAATCTGTCGCAAAGTCAAACTAGATTCGGGCGTTGATGACGAAGAGAGAAAGTCACGGCCGAGAATAAAAGTTATTACGGGACATTGCCTCAGTTGGCTAATAATGAATGGATGGGTCAACAGATGAGAACCAATCATGAAGGCTTATCATAGCAGTTCCCCCAATGGAACGTAAAGGTTGGCCTAGTAGACGGAGGCCAAAGGAGTAGAGGAAGGAAAAAATTGTTACGTGACCGACGAATCTGGACGGAAAACAACTGTTCACGGATGAGGCTAACAGTAGGTGCGCCCAGGCCAGTTTCAATACAAGAGCACGGTAGCTTTTCGTGTTGATGGAGATAAGACATGATGATCTGAAGGATCCGGAGTGACAAAAGGAGGTGAAGTCATAAGGAAAGAGAGGAGGCAGACACCGAAGGTGGGGAGGAAGTTAACATTTTAGTCTGTAAGAAGACCGATGATGAGGATGTGTGTTCAAGTTACCCGGTTATTGGTCTTAATACTAACTGGGCAAACCCAAGGGTTTCCATGTATTTCATTAGGGGCGCTGGACGGGGATGGTCCACCGTCAAAAAGGAACGCGGAGTTCCTTGGGGGTTGAGGGCTCAGGGATTGGTAAGGAAAGCCAAGAAGGTTGGCCAGTGGTCGCTGCTGTCTTGTTCTGATTAATGGTATTGGTTGTTGGCACGGGATTACTGTTTGGTGAGGCTGTGGACTGCTTTGTAGCCCGCTGAAAACAGCTGCGTGGACGTGTCCCCTTTGACCACCAAGTGTAACAATTTTATTGAAGCTATTTGGATGTACCTGTGGCGACTGGTGGATGGTGAAGGCATCGAGGATGGGTACTGATAACCACTGACAAACAACATTTTTCTTTCTTATATAAGAATAAGTGTTCTTAGGTCAGTTTCTTGCGCTGATTTCAAATCTGAAATCCGTTTATCTCTATCACATCGGGTTCTTAAGATATTTGTGAATAAATATATTTTTGGGAACCCGTTATTTGCTCCGTTTCATTTTTACTATATAACTTATTAAAAATTCATAAAAAGCAACATAATTCTCCTTTTTATTTTTTACTGCTCAAAATGATAGCATGACTTATGGTTACGCGATTTTTTCAAATAGTTACTTGTATTTTGAAATAATTCTGAGCAAAATTGTATTGCTACTAGATTGTTGTAGAAATTCGCTGTTGGATCTGTTTCTGTTACGTAGTGCGAATATTTTCCCGTTAGTTTGTTAACCAGAAAAACTTTACACCATTACTAACGTTTAGCATATGAATTTTATTTTTGAATTTCGAAAGGTTGATGATGCAAACTAAATCTTGGAAGCCAATGCGGTTTGTTCCGATACATTGGCAGGTTGGAGCACATAGTCAACGAATGGCGATTTTTCATCGATTCTTCCAAGACTAGTCTAAAAGCCGTGTTATTGCATAACAGAAATTTTTTTTTCATCAATTCCAGTCGCCTACTCTGTTCATATGAAAGAAACTTATGACAATATGGCTATACGTTTGGAAAAAATAAAGTACAATGACTACCAATGGCGGATTTGTGGAGACCTAAAGGTCATTGCAATTCTCACGGGCATGCAGACTGGGTATACTAAATTTTGTTGCTTCCGATGTGAATGGGACAGCCGCAACAGACAGGAACATTATGCAAGAAAGGTGTGGCCTATCCGGGATCGTATGCAACTCGAGCATAAAAATGTAATACGCGAGCCATTAGTTAACAAAGACACCTTCATTTTACCACTGTTACATATAAAGTTGGGGCTCATGAAGAATTTTGTAAAAGCGTTAGATAAAACGAGCAAAGCTTTCACTTATCTTCGAGAAAAGTTTCCGCAAGTTAGCGATGCAAAGATAAAGGAAGGTATCTTTGTAGGACCTCAGATTAGGAAAGTTATTGCAGACAAACAATTCGAGAACTTGTTACATGGTAGTGAACGTCGCGCGCATGGATGGCATTCAAATCGATCGTCGATAACTTTCTGGAAAATTACAAATCTGTCGACTATGTTGCATATTGTTAAGCAGTGCATATATGCATACATAATTATGGGCTGTAACATGTCCCTCAAAATCCATTTGCTCGATTCGCATCTTAACTTTTTCCCTGACAACCTTGGCGAAGTCAGCGATGAACATGGAGAATGATTCCATCAAGATATCGCCGTAATGGAGTCACGTTATCAAGGACGGTGGAGTGTGACCATGCTTGCCGATTATTGTTGGAAGCTTCATCGCGATGTACCACATGCCATTCACCGACGAAAGTTGACTGCAAAGAAATTCAAGCCTACATAACTGTTATACTTCTTGTACGAATGATGTTGTAATACTGTATGCGTTGTTAAAAAACTTCAATTGCGTATTTCTAGAGATCCCGACCTGATAGAGAAAAAAACGGTTTGCAGATTTAAAAACAGCGCATTAAAATTGACCAGAAAAACATAGAAATGTTAGAGAAAGAAAAAAAAAGTTTTTTTTTGTTAGTCAGTGTAATTGGAAGCATTATTACAAGGCATTTGTGACCTTGAAGGTTGCTGCCAAGTGTGGCGGCAATGGCTAACGTCCATCGGTTCGTCATCATATTGGTGTTCAAGACGAGGCTCGCGACCAAGACGGTTGGTAAAGCGTTTCTTCACGTTGTCCTCTGTGATGGCCTGTTGTATTGCATCTGTGACTGTCTGAGGATCCTTGCGGATTAGATGCAACTTAAGTGCGTCGGATGACAAACCATCAATGAAAATACCAACAAGCTGCCGATCAATATCTGCTGATGTGGAAGACGAATCAATGAAGGCATCTTCAGCCAAGTTTAACAGTCTGTCTGCATAAAATTGTACAGGTTCCTGTCTGTCCTGGTGTACCCTACGAAGAAGAGTCCACGCGTGCTGACAATCCGTTATGGATGAATAGCGACTGACCATTGCCTTCTTCAGTGAAGCATAAGTTTCTGTAGGGAAAAGTTGTGCACGACGGCGTAAGAAATCAGTTACCAATGACTGGGAGGAGAAGAATGCAACACGCTTTCGGTCCTCATCGGTTGCAGAGGGGATCAAAGACACAAACTTGTCAATATCAACAAGCCATTGTCTAAAGTGAGAAGCATCACCGTGAAACGGCTTGACAATGTTATTAATGTTTTGGTAATTGGCACTCTGTGTTACGGAGCTGAGCGTATTTGCAATGGACTGTAATGTGTTGGATGAAGTATCCCGAGAATCAGGTAAAGTTTTACTCGCTGCCTGTTGTTGTGACAATTGCTGTTGAAGCAGTTGATTTTGCTGTTGTAACAGGTATACCTGATGCTCTAGCTGTTGAATGGGTGAATCCATCATAAAAAAACAGTTACGAGCTGGTCACGGGCACCAAATCAATGTTATGTGGCCGGGGGAGTGGACGGGAACGGCACCGAATCAAGTTAGATGTGACCGGGCTTGGTCACGGTGACAAATCAAGTCTAGTGTGACAGGGTGAGAATGGGGTGGAATCTTTTATCAATGTTCATCTGTTGTTTTTACTGGCGACTGCCAGAGATGGTGATTACAGAATAGGAACATAACCCAGGTGATTCTTTTGGAGACTCGTAACTGTGTTTATGTTTTAGGCTGCATGATCGTCGAAAATATGGTAACATTCTTTTCTCAATTACCTGATGTAAACAAACGACACTTCCTACTGACGTTCAGGAAATAAGTTCAAGCTGGATTAAATATGAATGAACACCTTTATTAAGTGTCTGTAACCTCTGACAACTTCATAATAGTTCATAAATACATGTGCTTCTGTGGTATACAAACCAGTCATCCCAAGAAATAACACACAGCCATCGAACTTACAAGATGGTCCAAAACCCCAAAATCACTGCCTCGCTCGTCTCGTGCCTAAAACCAACTCACTTAACCCCCTTCTTTCAAACCATCACTTCCGTCCTAACTACTGGGCAATTCTACCCCAAGTTCGATGACGTCATTCCTGAACACTTTAATTAAATCACTCATAGGATTTGTGACTAGTGCTATTACACTAACTAGACACGTTCAAATACTTAGTGTTTAATCTTGCTAAGTATTCTTACCCTATCTCCAAGTATGTCTCTAACCGTGCAGAGAACTGGTGATAGGTTTCACCTGACAGTAGTTTAGCATTCCTAAATTTTTTTCTATAAAATTCGCCATTCTTTTCATATCTTAACAAAAGAGCCTGCGTTAGCATGTCATAATTTTCCTGATCATCTCTGCTCATTTTGGCAAAAAACTTCATAAGCCGTACCACGAAGCCCTTGAGATAACTTTAAGCTCCACCTTTCTCTCTCTAACGCATACGTGGTAGCTAATAGTTCATATCTATTTAGATAGCTCTCGATATCATCTTCTTTCTCAACAAAATGATCTAAATGAAAATTCATAGCTGAGGTTGAGGCTCCCTGACTAGCAGTGGCATCAGAGGCAAAGGGACTGGCACCATTTTCAGGAGCATGGCCTTGAAATTCCAACTCCCTTAGTCGTAACTCGTGCTCCCTTTGTAATCTCTTCTCCTCCTTTTCTGCTTCCCTTTCTGCAGCCTGTCTCCGTTCTTCTCTTTCTGCAGCTAATCTCTTTTCTTCTCTTTCTGCAGCTAATCTCTTTTCTTCTCTTTCTGCAGCTAATCTCTTTTCTTCTCTTTCTGCCTCCAATGCCTTAGCCTCAGCCTCGATCTGTAACCTCTTAATTTCTTTTTCAGCCTCTAACCTTCTTTCAGCTTCTTTTTCTAATCTTTCAGATTCTAATTTTCTTTCAGCCTCTTTTTCTAATCTTTGTTCTTCACGTTCAATAAATTTGTCACATTCAGTAGTGACATAAGCAATCATAACTTGCCCGTCCATTCCTAACTCTTTCGCTGCCTGCACAGCAGCAGATCGAAATTTTGCTAGGTCCGCCATTTTCTAGCAGGCAAATGTATACAATATTTAACTTAAACAAGTCAATCTATAAATAATTATCTAAGGACAACCACAAGCACTGAGAGCTCAACCTTAAATATTTTAACCCAAGAATATCTTTTTAATTTTTATAATTTCCCGAAGTGAATTACTCCCAATATATATAATAGGGAAGGATTCAAAATCCCGGACGAGCCCCCAATATATGTGGTAAAGTGGGATGTTATAAATATTTATAGGGGACTTAGTGTACTGACTGAGATCAGCTGTGAAGGTATATGTATCTAATAAGTGTGGTGTATTACAGATAACCTTACTTGCTACCACATTTATACCTCAGTCAGGCTTATTCTGGAATATTGTGATGACTACGTTGAATGTCTAGGGTTATGATAATGATGAAGTGTATGTTCACAACAACCAACAGACAGATAGACAATTTATTTTAATCCACAACACTTTACAACACTGTGACACTCACATACATATAACACTCTATAAGACTATCTTAATAAGTCAAAGGTAACTTTTAAAAATATGTATTAATTCCTGTCAATAATAGATATCCTGATTCAATTACAAAGTGAACCAGGAATCACAATCAAATGTAATCATAAGTTGTATGTACACAATTTATAGATAGGATCTTTGTAATGACATATATTATTATTGCAATATGTGTGTAAGTTGTGCGGTGGTACTAAGAGGTAATACTGGCTTGTCAAGCTAAGTTGTTGTTTGTCATCATGACTTCAAGTGTTTGTTTCTGGTGGAAATAATATTGGTAAGGTTCACAGTTTCTTTTGATTTGAAACAAATAAATGTCCCTCTTGAATTAAGGTAAAGTCACTGTTAGAGGGGGGTTATACACAAGATTGAGCTGCTCTGGCCACACACTCTTAACTTCTGTGTGAGCGGCAGGAAACAGTCTCCACTGCTTGCTTGCGTCACCGTTTCCTTGACTTTCATAAGAAAAAATATGAGCTGGATCTCAACGCACTTGCTTCTAAGTAAGTTTATTTTCAAAATGTGGCACTGAACAGACGCTCCTAATTGACTATATCAAATGGTCTATCCAATGGGACCATGTTTACAAAAGTATTTTAAAAAAAATTACCCTTCCTACCGTTTCCGTAACAACCAAAATAAGTATCTGCAATCGACTAATCATGTTTAGGCTTACATATTCTTCTAGCCAATAAAAAACGGATTTAACTTGTTGGCCTATTTCCCGTAAAAATAGTGGATTTCCGAAAACATGCCACTGAGCAGTTATGATTTGGTGCTGTCAGAACATCCTCACTATTTTATTTTGGCTATAATTTGTTAACTCCTAGACTATTTGCTTAACATCTAACATATTCTATGTCAGCAAGTCCTAAGGCACCCAAATATATAAGTTTTAATGGAGCTTTTAAGTGCTGCGTTCAAATATGTATTTTCTTCTAGGATAGTCGTGCTGTTACCACCTCCTCATTCCAACTATGGGGTGTCTTCTGTCACTGCTCAGGATTTTCAGACGTTTTAAACAGTAGATGTCATGTTTCCTAATAAGCATTAAAAATGTTTTTAAAAACCAAACCGTGTATTGGTAGTGTTTTTTGTCACTGTTTATTTGAAAAAAAGTTAGTGCTTCATGCCTTACGCGTGGGGTGGCATTAATATTAATCGCGAGACTGTGGTAGTATTGCATGCGTTCCTCCTTCTCTCTATCTTCTATCTCTTCTTCTAAGTTCGTCTGTCTTTTCATTACGCAGTGTATAAAATGAAATTAATGCTATTATTTTATCTAGGTCATTAAGCAGCGTGCGTACCTCAAGGTTTTCTAAGAAAACAGTACCAGTTTTAGTTTTTAGAAAACGGCGTGTATGCTGCTGTAGGCTTTACTATCAAACGTGAAAATCGTTACACTATGCAGACGAAGTAGAAAAAGGGGACTTTTTTTACGCATTGTGACAGCACTGGTCTTTACCATTCTTCTGTCCTTTTATTGAATTAATTCGTTAGGCTTTACCTTTACTTTTTAATGTAGAATATGTGGATTTTAGAATTGTTTCTCGACAGATACTCAGAACAGACAGCAAAAGAACAAGGTGCTAGCTTCAAAACAGACAGTCCTGGGATGAATTTGGAGGAAAAGCTAGAAATAGATGCGCAAGTAAACCAGGAAATTGTTCTATAAGACCCTAAAGAACACGAGGAAGGAAAAACAATGCCCTCTCAAATTTACAAAGGGACATGCAAGGCAAATTGCTTTACTGCCCCGAAGGAAGTAATGGAAAGATGGAAAGAATATATTCTCAGAATTCCTTGATTAGTGAGCAAGGTCAAGCATCAGAAATGCTTAACACGACTAGCACAGGAAGAGGAAAACAATGGTGATGAGATAGCATAAAGTTGGAATAAATCCATGGTGATATCACGAGAAGAAAGAAGTCATCAGATTAAGTGGGATGAAACGGTTCTGGAGCAGGTCGACCACTTTAAATACCTCGGAGCTATTATAGACCGAAAGGGAGGCATCAAAGAAGAGTTGGCCACTCGAAAAGCAGCGGCTGGGAGACTTTTTTCAGGCCATAAATCGAGGATTCCTCAGCAAGATAAAAGGTTGGTAAGAAACGACGATGGTGTTTACCGCTCCACCTTGTCCAGTCTGAATATGGATGCGAGTCATGGGCAATGACTACAACCCACAAAAGCCAGATCCAAACCTCAGAAATGAGGTATCTGAGGAAGGTGGTTGAAGTCACAGAAGAGACATGGTCCGCAACCAGACGATACGTCAAGGTCTAAAATGCCACCCCCTGCAGGCCCAAGTAGAACAGTCCCAACTAAGATGGTTTGGCCATGTCTGCAGATGGGGAAGAACGGGCTACCACGAAAGCATGGGACAAACAAAAAGCCAGTGGGATCCAGAACCCGGACGACCGCTCGCTGGGAGGACAAATTAGACAATCTTGAAGGAA
>JAMPIV010019383.1:0-11716 GCA_024509875.1 Oreohelix idahoensis | reverse complement strand
GAATCTTCAACGTCTGGGCCACTGTTTGCTGTTCAGTTAGCAGGATCATCCACTTATGATCTACAGTTTGCTGTCCAGTTAGCACGATCTTCCACCTCTAAGCGGTTTGCTGTCCAATTAGCAGGATCTTCGAATTCTGGGCTACTGTTTGCTGTCCAGTTAGCAGGATCTTCGACCTCTGGGCTACTGTTTGCTGTCCAGTTACCAGGATCTTCTATCTCTGAACTACATTTTGCTGTCCAGTTAGCAGGATCTTTCACCTCTGGGCTGTTAGCTGTTCAGTTAGCAGAATCTTCGACCTCTGTCCTACTGTTTGCTGTCCAGTTAGCAGAATCTTCGACCTCTGGGCTACTGTTTGCTGTACAGTTAGCAGGATCTTCGACCTCAGGTCTACTGTTTGCTGTCCAGTTAACAGGATCTTCGACCTCTGGGCTACTGATTGCTGTCCAGTTAGCATGATCTTCCACCTCTGGGCTTTTTGCTGTCCAGTTAGCAGGATCTTTGAAATCTGGGCTATTGTTTGCTGTCCAGTTAGCAGGATCTTCGACCTCTGTTCTACTGTTTGCTGTCCAGTTAACTGGATCTTTGACCTCTTGTCTACTGTTTCCTGTCCAGTTAACAGGATCTTCCACTTCTGATCTACAGTTTGCTGTCACGCTAGCATTATCTTCGACCTCTGGGCTATTGTTTGTTCTCCAGTTAAGAGGACCCTCGACCTATGCTCTACTGTTTGCTGTCCAGTTAGTAGGACGTTTGCCCTCAGGGCTACCGTTTGTTGTCCAGTTAGCAGGATCTTGAACTTCTGGGCTACTGTTTGCTGTCCAGTTAGCACGATCTTCCACCTCTGGGCTTTTTGCTGTCCAGTTAGCAGGATCTTCGACCTCAGGTCTACTGTTTGCTGTCCAGTTAACAGGATCTTCGACCTCTGGGCTACTGTTTGCTGTCCAGTTAGCACGATCTTCAACCTCTGAGATTTTTGCTGTCCAGTTAGCAGGATCTTTGATATCTGGGCTATTGTTTGCTGTCCAGTTAGCAGGATCTTCGACCTCAGTTCTACTGTTTGCTGTCCAGTTAACTGGATCTTCGACCTCTTGTCTACTGTTTGCTGTCCAGTTAACAGGATCTTCCACTTCTGGTCTACTGGTTTCTGTCACGCTAGCATTATCTTCGACCTCTGGGCTATTGTTTGTTCTCCAGTTAACAGGATCTTCGACCTCTGGTCTACGGTTTGCCGTCCAGTTAGTAGGACGTTTGACCTCTCGGCTAGCGTTTGCTGTCCAGTTAGCAAGATCTTTCACTTCTGGGCTACTGTTTGCTGTCCAGTTAGCATGATCTTCGACCTCTGGGCTACTGTTTGCTGTCCAGGTAGCAGGATCTTCCACTGCTGGGCTACTGTTTGCTGTCCAGTTATCAGGATCTTCGACCTCTGTTTTACTGTTTGCTGTCCAGTTAGCAGGATCTTCGACCTCTGGTCTACTGTTTGCTGTCCAGTTAACAGGATCTTCGACCTCTGGTCTACTGTTTGCTGTCCAGTTAACAGGATCTTCGACCTCTGGTCTACTGTTTGCTGTCCAGTTAGCAGGATCTTCCACTTCTGGGCTACTGTTTGCTGTCCAGTTAGCAGGATCTTCCACCTCTGGGCTACGGTTTGCTGTCCAGTTAGCAGGATCTTTGACCTCTGGGCTACTGTTTGCTGTCCAGTTAGCAGGATCTTCTACCTCTGGTCTACTGTTTGCTGTCCATTTAACAGGATCTTCGACCTCTGGTGTACTGTTTGCTGTCCAGTAAACAGGATCTTCGACCTCTTCTCTACTGTTTGCTGTCCAGTTAGCAGTATTTTCGACCTCTGGGCTACTGTTTGCTGTCCAGTTAGCAGGATCTTTTACCTCTGGGCTACTGTTTGCTGTCCAGTTAGCAGGATCTTCGACACTCTGGGCTCTACTGTTTGCTGTCAGTTAGCAGGATCTTCGAACTCTGGGCTACCGTTTGCTGTCCAGTTAGCAGGATCATCGACCTCTGGGCTACTGTTTGCTGTCCAGTTAGCAGGATCTTCGACCGCTGGGCTATTATATGTTGTCCAGTTAGCAGGATCTTTGACCTCTTGTCTACTGTTTGCTGTCCAGTTAGCAGGATCTTCGACCTCTGGGCTACTGTTTGCTGTCCAGTTAGCAGGATCTTTTGGACCTCTGGGCTACAATGTTTGCTGTCCAGTTAGCAGGATCTTCGACCTCTCTGGGCTACTGTTTGCTGTCCAGTTAGCAGGATCTTCGACCTATTGGGCTACTACAGTTTGTTGTCCAGTTAGTAGGATCTTTGACCTCTGTTCTTCTGTTTGTTATCCAGTTAGCATAATCTTTGATCTCTGGGCTATGGTTTGCTGTCCAGTTACCAGCATCTTTGACCTCTGGTCTACTGTTTGCTGTCCAGTTAGCAGGATCTTCGATCGCTGGGCTACTGTTTGCTGTAAAGTTAGCAGGATCTTCCACTTCTGGGCTACTGTTTGCTGTCCAGTTAGCAGGACTTGTGACCTCTGGTCTACTGTTTGCTGTCCAGTTAGCAGGATCTTCGTCCTCTTGTCTACTGTTTGCTGTCGAGTTAGCAGGATCTTCCCCCTCTGGGCTAAATGTTGCTGCCCAGTTAGCACGATCTTCGACCTCTGGGCTACTGTTTGCTGTCCAGTTAGCAGGACCTTCGACCTCTGGTCTACTGTTTGCTGTCCAGTTAGCAGGATCTTCGTCCTCTGGGCTACTGTTTGCTGTCCAGTTAGCAGGATCTTCGACCTCTGGGCTACTGTTTTCTGTCCAGTTAGCAGGATCTTCGACTTCTTGGCTACTGTTTGCTGTCCAGTTAGCAGGATCTTCGACCTCTGGGCTACTGTTTGCTATCCAGTTAGTAGCATCTTAGACCTCCCGGCTACAGTTTGCTCTCCAGTTAGCAGGATCTTATACCTTTGGGCTACTGTTTGCTGTCCAGTTAGCAGGATCTTCAATCTCTGGGCTACGAATTGCTGTCCAGTTAGCAGGGACGTCGACCTCTGGGCTAATGTTTGCTTTCCAGTTAGCAGGATCTTTGACCTCTTGGCTACTGTTTGCTGTCTAGTTAGCATCATCTTTGATTTCTGGGATTTCGTTTGCTGTCCAGTTAGCAGGATCTTCGAACTCTGAGCTACAGTTTGCTGTCCAGTTAGCAGGATCTTCGATCTCTGGGCTACTGTTTGCTGTCCAGTTAGCAGGATCTTCGATCTCTGGGCTACTGTTTGCTGTCCAGTTAGCAGGATCTTCTACCTCTGGGCTACTGTTTGATGTCAAGTTAGCAGGATCTTTGATCTCTGGTCTACTTTTTGCTGTCCAGTTAGCAGGATTGACCTCTTGTCTACAGTTTGCTGTCCAGTTAGCAGGATCTTCCACCACTGGGCTACTGTTTGCTGTCCAGTTAGCAGGATCTTCCACCTCTGGGCTACTGTTTGCTGTCCAGTTAGCAGGATCTTCGATCTCTGGGCTACTGTTTGCTGTCCAGTTAGCAGGATCTTCCACCTCTGTGGTGTTTGCTGTCCAGTTAGCAGGATCTTTGATATCTGGGCTATTGTTTGCTGTCCAGTTAGCAGGATCTTCGACCTCTGTTCTACTGTTTGCTGTCCATTTAGCAGAATATTCGACCTCTGGGCTATTGTTTGCTGTCCAGTTAACAGGATCTTCGACCTCTGGTCTACTGTTTGCTGTCACGCTAGCATTATCTTCGACCTCTGGGCTATTGTTTGTTCTCCAGTTAACAGGATCTTCGACCTCTGGTCTACGGTTTGCTGTCCAGTTAGCAGGATCTTCGACCTCTGGGCTAGCGTTTGCTGTCCAGTTAGCAGTCTCTTTCACTTCTGGGCTACTGTTTGCTGTCCAGTTAGAAGGACTTTTGACCTCTGGTCTACTGTTTGCTGTCCATTTAACAGGATCTTCGACCTCTGGTGTACTGTTTGCTGTCCAGTAAACAGGATCTTCGACCTCTTCTCTACTGTTTGCTGTCCAGTTAGCAGAATTTTCTACCTCTGGGCTACTGTTTGCTGTCCAGGTAGCAGGATCTTCCACTTCTGGTCTAGAGTTTGCTGTCCAGTTAGCAGGATCTTCCACCTCTGGGCTGTTTGCTGTCCAGTTAACAGGATCTTTGACCTCTGGGCTATTGTTTGCTGTCCAGTTAGCAGAATCTTCGACCTCTGGGCTACTGTTTGCTGTCCAGTTAGCAGGATCTTCGACCTCTGGGCTACTGTTTGCTGTCCAGTTAGCAGGATCTTCTATCTCTGAACTACATTTTGCTGTCCAGTTAGCAGGATCTTTCACCTCTGGGCTGTTAGCTGTTCAGTTAGCAGAATCTTCGACCTCTGGGCTACTGTTTGCTGTCCAGTTAGCAGGATCTTCGACCTCTGGTCTACTGTTTGCTGTACAGTAAGAAGGATTTTCGACCTCTGGTCTACTGTTTGCTGTCCAGTTAACAGGATCTTAGAACTCTGGTCTACTGTTTGCTAACCAGTTAGCAGGATCTTCCACCTCTGGGCTGTTTACTGTCCAGTTATCAGGATTTTTGACCTCTGGGCTATTGTTTGCTATCCAGTTAGTAGAATGTTCGACCTCTGGGTTACTGTTTGCTGTTCAGTTAGCAGGATCTTTGACCTCTGGGCTACTGTTTGCTGTCAATTTGGCAGGATCGTCCACTTCTGTTCTACAGGTTGTTGTCCAGTTAGCATTATCTTCGACCTCTGTTCTACTGTTTGCTGTCCAATTAGCAGGATTTTCTACCTCTGGGCTGATGTTTGCTGTCTAGTTAGCAGGATCTTTGACCTTTGGGCTATTGTTTGCTGTCCAGTTAAAAGGATCTTCGACCTCTGGTCTACTGTTTGCTGTCCAGTTAGCACGATCTTCCACCTCTGGGCTTTTTGCTCTCCAGTTATCAGGATCTTTGAAATCTGGGCTATTGTTTGCTGTCCAGTTAGCAGGATCTTCGACCTCTGGTCTACTGTTTGCTGTCCAGTTAACTGGATCTTCGACCTCTTTTCTACTGTTCGCTGTCCAGTTAGCAAGATCTTCGACCTCTGGGCTACTGTTTGCTGTCCAGTTAGCAGGATCTTCGACCTGTGGTCTACGGTTTGCTGTCCAGTTAGCAGGACCTTTGACCTCTGGGCTACTGTGTGCTGTCCAGTTAGCAGGATCTCCCGCTTCTGGGCTACTGTTTGCTGTTCAGTTAATAGGATCTTTGACCTCTGGGTTACTGTTTGCTGTCCAGTTAGCAGGATCTTCGACCTCTGGTCTACTGTTTGCTGTCCATTTAACAGGATCTTCGACCTCTGGTCTACTGTTTGCTGTCCAGTAAACAGGATCTTCGACCTCTTCTCTACTGTTTGCTGTCCAGTTAGCAGAATTTTCTACCTCTGGGCTACTGTTTGCTGTCCAGGTAGCAGGATATTCGACCTCTGGGCTACTGTTTGCTGTCCAGTTAGCAGGATCTTCCACTTCTGGTCTACAGTTTGCTGTCTAGTTAGCAGGATCTTCCACCTCTGGGCTGTTTACTGTCCAGTTATCAGGATTTTTGACCTCTGGGCTATTGTTTGCTATCCAGTTAGTAGAATGTTCGACCTCTGGGTTACTGTTTGCTGTCCAGTTAGCAGGATCTTTGACCTCTGGGCTATTGTTTGTTGTCAAGTTAGCAGGATCTTCGACCTCTGAGCTACTGTTTGCTGTCCAGTTAGCAGGATCTTCGACCCCTGGGCTACTGTTTGCTGTCCAGTTTGCAGCACCTTCGAGCGCTGATCTACTGTTTACTGTCAAGTTAGCAGGATCTTCCACCTCTGATCTACTGTTTACTGTCCAGTTAGCAGAATTTTCTACCTCTGGGCTACTGTTTGCTGTCCAGGTAGCAGGATCTTCGACCTCTGGGCTACTGTTTGCTGTCCAGTTAGCAGGATCTTCCACTTCTGGTCTACAGTTTGCTGTCCAGTTAGCAGGATCTTCCACTTCTGGGCTGTTTACTGTCAAGTTAGCAGGATCTTCGACCTCTGGGCTACTGTTTGCTGTCCAGTTAGCAGGATCTTCGACCGCTGGGCTACTGTTTGCTGTCCAGTTAGCAGGATCTTCGACCTCTGGGCTACTGTTTGCTGTCCAGTTAGCAGGATCTTCGACCTCTGGTCTACTGTTTGCTGTCCAGTTAGCAGGATCTTCGACCGCTGGGCTACTGTTTGCTGTCCAGTTAGCAGGATCTTCGACCGCTGGGCTACTGTTTGCTGTCCAGTTAGCAGGATCTTCGACCGCTGGGCTACTGTTTGCTGTCCAGTTAGCAGGATCTTCCACCTCTGGGCTACTGTTTGCTGTCCAGTTAGCAGGATCTTTGACCTCTGGGCTACTGTTTGCTGTCCAGTTAGCAGGATCTTCGACTGCTGGGATACTGTTTGCTGTCCAGTTAGCAGGACCTTCAACCTCTGGGCTACTGTTTGCTGTCCAGTTAGCAGGAGCTTCGACGTCTGGGCTACTGTTTGCTGTCCAGTTAGCGGATCTTCGACCTTTGGGCTACTGTTTGCTGTCCAGTTAGCAGGATCTTCGACCTCTGCGCTGCTGTTTGCTGTCCAGTTAGCAGGATCTTCGACCGCTGGGCTACTGTTTGCTGTCCAGTTAGCAGGATCTTAGACCTCCGGGCTACTTTTTGCTGTCCAGTTAGCAGGATCTTCGACCTCTGGGCTACTTTTTGCTGTCCAGTTAGCAGGATCTTCGACCTCTGGGCTACTGTTTGCTGTCCAGTTAGCAGGAACTTCGACCCCTGGACTACTGTTTGCTGTCCAGTTAGCAGGATCTTCGAACTCTGGGGGACGGTTTGCTGTCCAGTTAGCAGGATCTTCGAAATCTGTGCTACAGAGATCTTTCCAGTTAGCAAAATCTTTGACCTCTGGGCTACTGTTTGCTGTCCAGTTAGCAGGATCTTTGACCTCTGGGTTACTGTTTGCTGTCCAGTTACCAGGACCTTTGACCTCTAGGCTACTGTTTGCTGTCCAGTTAGCAGGATCTTCCACCTCTGGGCTACTGTTTGCTGTCCAGTTAGCAGGATCTTCGACCTCTGGGCTACTGTTTGCTGTCCAGTTAGCATGATCTTCCACTTCTGGGCTACGTTTTGCTGTCCAGTTAGCAGGATCTTCCACTTCTAGTCTACTGTTTGCTGTCCAGTTAGCAGAATCTTCGACCTCTTGTCTACTGTTTGCTGTCCAGTTACCAGGACATTTGACCTCTGGGCTACTGTTTGCTGTCTAGTTAGCATGATCTTCCAATTCTGGGCTACGTTTTGCTGTCCAGTTAGCAGGATTTCGACCCCTGGGCCTCTTTTTGCTTTCTAGTTTGCAGGATCTTCTCCCCCCGGGCTACCTTTTTCTTTCCAGTTAGCAGGATCTTCGACCTCTGGGCTACTGTTTTTGCTGTCCAGTTAGCAGGATCTTCGACCTCTCTGGGCTACTGTTTTGCTGTCCAGTGAGCAGCGTCTTCCACCTCTGGGCTGATTGCTGTCCAGTTAGCAAGATCTTTGACCTCTGGACTAGGGTTTGCTGTCCAGTTAGCAGGATCTTCGAACTCTGGGATGCTGTTTGCTGTTCCGTTAGCATTATCTTTGACCGCTGGGCTACTGTTTTCTGTCCAGTTAGCAGAATTTTCAACCTCTGGTATACTGTTTGCTGTCCAGTTAGCACAATCTTCCACCTCGGGCTACTGTTTGGTGTCCAGTTAGCAGGATCTTCCACCTCTGGGCTACTTTTGCTGTCAGTTAGCAGGATCTTCGACTCTTGGGCTACTGTTTGCTGTCAAGTTCGAAGCTATTCGACCTCTCGGCTGATGTGTGCTGTCTAGTTAGCAGGATCTTCGACCTCTGGGCTACGGATGCCTGTCCATGTAGCAAGATCTTCGACCTCTGGGCTACTGTTTGCTGTCCAGTTAGCAGGATCTTCGACCTCTGGGGCTTGTTGTTGGGCTCTGGGCTACTGTTTGCTGTTCAGTTAGCAGGATCTTCGACCTCTTCTTTACTTTTTGCTGTCCAGTTCGCAGGATCTTTGACCTCTGGGCTACTGTTTGCTGTCAAGTTAGCAGGATCTTTCACTTCTGTGCTACTGTTTGCTGTCCAGTTAGCAGGATCTTCGACCTCTAGGCTACTGTGTGCTGTCCAGTTAGCAGGATCTTCCACCTCTGGACTGTTTGCTGTCCAGTTAGCAGGATCTTCCACGTCTGGGTTACTGTTTGCTGTCCCGTTAGCAGGATCTTCGACCTCTGGACAAATGTTTGCTGTCCAGTTAGCAGGATCTTCTTACCTCTGGGCTACTCTTTGCTGTCCAGTTAGCAGGATCTTCCACCTCTGATCTACTTTTTACTGTCCAGTTAGCAGGATCTTCTTACCTCTGGGCTACTCTTTGCTGTCCAGTTAGCAGGATCTTCCACCTCTGATCTACTTTTTACTGTCCAGTTACCAGGATCTTCTTACCTCTGGGCTACTGTTTGCTGTCCAGTTAGCAGGATCTTCCACCTCTGGGCTACTGTTTGCTGTCCAGTTAGCAGGATCTTCAACCTCTGGGCTACTGTTTGCTGTCCAGTTAGCAGGATCTTCTACCTCTGGGCTACTGTTTGCTGTCCAGTTAGCAGGATCTTCGACCTCTGGGCAACTGTTTGCTGTCCAGTTAGCAGGATCTTCCACCTCTGGGCTACTGTTTGCTGTCCAGTAGTTAGCAGGATCTTCCACCTTCTGGGTACGTACTGTTTGCTGTCCAGTTTACAGGATCTTCGACCTCTGGGCTACTGTTTGCTGTCCAGTTAGCAGGATCTTCGACCTCTGGGCTACAGTTTGCTGTCCAGTTAGCAGGATCTTCGACCTTTTGGCTACTGTTTGCTGTCCAGTTAGCAGGATCTTCCACCTCTGGGCTACTGTTTGCTGTCCAGTTAGCAGGATCTTCCACCTCTGGGCTGCTTGCTGTTCAGTTAGCAGAATCTTCGACCTCTGGGCTACTGTTTGCTGTCCAGTTAGCAGGATATTCTACCTCTGGGCTACTGTTTGCTGTCGAGTTAGCAGGATCTTCCACCACTGGGTTACATTTTGCTGTCCAGTTAGCAGGATCTTCGAACTCTGAGCTACAGTTTGCTGTCCAGTTAGCAGGATCTTCGATCTCTGGGCTACTGTTTGCTGTCCAGTTAGCAGGATCTTCAATCTCTGGGCTACGAATTGCTGTCCAGTTAGCAGGATCTTCCACCTCTGTGCTACTATTTGCTGTCCAGTTAGCAGGATCTTCGACCTCTGGGCTACTGTTTGCTGTCCAGTTAGCAGGATCTTCGACCTCTGGGATACAGTTTGCTGTCCAGTTAGCAGGATCTTCGACCTCTTGGCTGTTGTTTGCTGTCCAGTTATCATTATCTTCCACCTCTGGGCTAATGTTTGCTGTCCAGTTAGCAGGATCTTCCACCTCTGGGCTGCTTGCTGTTCAGGTAGCAGAATCTTCGACATCTGTACTACTGTTTGCTATCCAGTTAGCAGGATCTTCGACCTCTCGGCTACTGTTTGCTATCCAGTTAGCAGGATCTTCGAATTCTCGGCTACTGCTTGCTGTCCAGTTAGCACGATCTTTCACCTCTGGGCTGTTTGCTGTCCAGTTAGCAGGATCTTCTATCTCTGAACTACATTTTGCTGTCCAGTTTCCAGGATCTTTCACCTCTGGGCTGTTAGCTGTTCAGTTAGCAGAATCTTTGACCTCTGTCCTACTGTTTGCTGTCCAGTTCGCAGAATCTTCGACCTCTGGGCTACTGTTTGCTGTACAGTTAGCAGGATCTTCGACCTCAGGTCTACTGTTTGCTGTCCAGTTAACAGGATCTTCGACCTCTGGGCTACTGATTGCTGTCCAGTTAGCATGATCTTCCACCTCTGGGCTACTGTTTGCTGTCCAGTTAGCAGGATATTTGACCTCTGAGCTACTGTTTGCTGTACAGTAAGAAGAATCTTCGACCTCTGATCTACTGTTTGCTGCCCAGTTAACAGGATCTTCGAACTCTGGTCTACTGTTTTCTGTCCAGTTAGCAAGATCTTCCATGTCTGGGCTACTGTTTGCTGTCCAGTTAGCATGATCTTGCACATCTGGGCTTCTGTTTGCTTCTCAGTTAAGAGGATCCTCGACCTCTGCTCTACTGTTTGCTGTCCAGTTAGTAGGACGTTTGCCCTCTGGGCTTCCGTTTGTTGTCCAGTTAGCAGGATCTTGAACTTCTGGGCTACTGTTTGCTGTCCAGTTAGCACGATCTTCCACCTCTGGCCTACTGATTGCTGTCCAGTTAGCATGATCTTCCACCTCTGGGCTTTTTGCTGTCCAGTTAGCAGGATCTTCGACCTCAGGTCTACTGTTTGCTGTCCAGTTAACAGGATCTTCGACCTCTGGGCTACTGTTTGCTGTCCAGTTAGCACGATCTTCAACCTCTGAGATTTTTGCTGTCCAGTTAGCAGGATCTTTGATATCTGGGCTATTGTTTGCTGTCCAGTTAGCAGGATCTTCGACCTCAGTTCTACTGTTTGCTGTCCAGTTAACTGGATCTTCGACCTCTTGTCTACTGTTTGCTGTCCAGTTAACAGGATCTTCCACTTCTGGTCTACTGGTTTCTGTCACGCTAGCATTATCTTCGACCTCTGGGCTATTGTTTGTTCTCCAGTTAACAGGATCTTCGACCTCTGGTCTACGGTTTGCCGTCCAGTTAGTAGGACGTTTGACCTCTCGGCTAGCGTTTGCTGTCCAGTTAGCAAGATCTTTCACTTCTGGACTACTGTTTGCTGTCCAGTTAGCATGATCTTCCACCTCTGGGCTTTTTGCTCTCCAGTTATCAGGATCTTTGAAATCTGGGCTATTGTTTGCTGTCCAGTTAGCAGGATCTTCGACCTCTGTTTTACTGTTCGCTGTCCAGTTAACTGGGTCTTCGACCACTCTCTACTGTTTGCTGTCCAGTTAACAGGATCTTCGACCTCTGGTCTACGGTTTGCCGTCCAGTTAGTAGGACGTTTGACCTCTCGGCTAGCGTTTGCTGTCCAGTTAGCAAGATCTTTCACTTCTGGGCTACTGTTTGCTGTCCAGTTAGAAGGACTTTTGACCTCTGGGCTACTGTTTGCTGTCCAGTTAGCAGGATCTTCTACCTCTGGTCTACTGTTTGCTGTCCATTTAAACATACACATCCTTCAAAAACCCAAATAACATAACTCTTACAGTACCTCAACATTACATCACATAAATATAAACCATAACCCTAACTCCCTCACAAATCCCATTTACTAAATCCAACCCTTACTCCCACAAACCCCACATTCTTCAAATCCACATTTACAATCATAACCTAACTCCTTCAAACTCCAAATTTACATACAACATAAATATACCCTAACTCCTTCACAAACCCCCAATTGACAACCTAATCATAACCCCAACTCCCTTCAAACCCCCATCAATCCATACCCTAAATCATACCCTAACTCAAATCACAATTAACACAATCTTACCCATAAACCCCTAAATTCCAACTCTTACATACCATACACCAATAACTTCACCAACCACACATTCCAACACCTAAAATACATGCACAACTCCCATAACTATTCCCAATCCCCTAACAATTCACAAATCCCAAATTTCTTTACCATAAATCATCCCAAACTCCTTCACAACCTCCCCACAACCAACAAAAACAATAAAACA
>JAMPIV010019382.1:575000-700947 GCA_024509875.1 Oreohelix idahoensis | reverse complement strand
GTTTCATTACTGCCTGGCCTGCAATGTTCTGCCTCTGAATGCGTTAATCGGTTCTTCTGATGTAATGGTCACTTCAGTGCACGGCCTATCACCCACTCACAAGAGAAGCAATAAACAGCTTACTGCAGGTGTTTCCTACCCTTGTAGTCCACAGCAACATAAGAGCGAGCCACTTTGTTAAGTCACAGACCAAAAGTGGAACAAATGATGATGATCGGTAAGTTATACACTCAAAAGCCTGCTTAATGTTTTCATAATAGTTTCTTTCATATGTATCTGCGGTGACCCAACTGGATATTGACTGCGACGTAACACATTTTAACATTATTACAACAAAAAAGCTTTAAGATCTCAGTCTTGCGATATGAATCAATGAAAAGCTCCACTACTTCGGAGTATGTAATTGATTTTGAGAGGCGGATGCCATTAATCTAGAATGTTTTTGTGGAACGACATGTTAGCGTAAACACTTCCTTGTGTTAATAGAATGCTTTTTAGTCGGAATGAATGGAGGGGGAAGTTGGTAATATGTTTGTAGCGTTTAGTGAGGGCGGATGTCGTGTGAATTTTACTGGGTAGATTTGCGGGTTACAATTTTGAGAAGTTATAGGGGGAGGCATGGGTTTGGCTGTGAGAAGGTATTGTGATGGATGGGATAAGAGGCGGGGATGGTTGGATAGGGGGGGGTGAGGAGTGGTGACTAGTGCAGTGGAGATTTGGGGGGTATGAGCTTGTCATAGAGGGGGTTGAAACGGTATTGTGGTCATACCTTTTTGGCAGACTTTCTTCATCAGGGGAGGAAGCTTTGAATGTTATTGAGGCTGGGAAATGAGGGGAGTTGGAATTGGTCATCGAGCCAATGGTGTGGTGTAGCAGGACATACGCTATTAGCACAGAAGGTGGTGTTTGGATATTCCAAGAGTCAATTTTTTGCTTCATTTGATTATGACCCTTTATCACACAATTGGCGGAAACGGTCAAGTCCAAAAGGCGCACCATATGCCATAGTTAACTAGATTTGTTGAGGAAGATCAGATGGGCATACTCGTCACCAAAATCATTGAGGAATGCAATATTAAGTGCACATGGTGCAGGAGACAAATGGTGAACCTAACAGTCGTATTACAATTCAGTTAGAATATGTGATAGTGAGCGATCTGGAGAGAGGAGATGTGAGGACACAAGTGTATCTATGAGAGGAGAGGGTAGTATCGTGGAGACTGCAACTATAACCTAAGATTCATAATGATTATCGACATTTCTTAATAACTTTAGTTATATTTCGTTTTTCTGTAGATAGAAATGTCAACCTAACCACATATATAACAGAATTTCCTATCACTGTTTCATCACATGTCCATAGGACATTTCTATATACTGATACATTTCTAGCATTAAGGAAAAAATGCCCCAATAACTAATGCCCAAAATTTTATCACAGAGATATAGATATTTAATACACAAGGTAGGGATGTGCAATGCGCCACACACAGTTGCGTCATAATATATTAAAAGTGAAACAGTAATATAAATAAATAGTTGCATACATATCTTGAAAAACTAGAGCCAATCAACAAGTTTTTTTAATTGTTCATTCTTCGTGTTCTCAGACACCTCACACAAAAATTTGTTAAGATCATGCATAGTTTCATTTCTGGTACACATTTTTGCGTTGTATGGACAAGTGCTTTTTTATTATCTCATGTCCACATGATGCGCACTACATCATATTTGGTTTGAGTTTTGAGGTCTACGGCGAGAGAAATGTCCCTCTGTTACCATATCCTCTTCATGAATATTGCCATTTAATAATTATTTTAGGTGGCAAAGTAACGAGCGGGTATGTCTACTCAAGTTCTCCGTATATCTCATCGAAGAAGGAATCAACCCATGATATGGATTTCAATAATTTCTGACAGCCTAAATAACCGGTTACTTTTCCTATCAAAATTTTGTGTTGGAATCTATAGACTAGAGTTTTGACTCATAGGGGTGACTCCAGAAGTAAACTGGCATACATTCTTTTAATTTTAGATGTTAACAGATTGGTTACGTCCCCCCCCCCCCCCCCCCTGAGGATGCGCAGTTGACTAAGTGAGTAATACTGGCTACAGAAATCCTTTCCATTTCTTTTATTGTTTTTAGGTTTACTGTTTTCATGAAGGAAAGCAAGAAAGACTCTATAGACAGAAAGACGATGACTTTTGTTCTCTAAATATTAAGTTCCATATGTCCTTCATAAGTTTTTTCTGTCTTAGACAGCCTCCACCCAACACTAAAAAAGTAAGACGTGTCCTTTGAAATGAAATTCAGAGAATTTGCACACATAGTTTCTTGCGCAACATAATTTTTTAAATCTGAAGACGATCCCCCCCCCCCCCCCCCCCCCCCCACCCCCCCCCCCCCCCCCCCAATTAAATAAAAATTATATTTATATTTTAATGCCGCTCTTCGTTCCAAGTTGAGTATTTTTTTTAACAATAAAGCCCTTGATCAAACAACTCATAGTTGTATCTTGTCTCAGGTCCTCATCTACCTAATTGCCTTAACCATACTGCAAGAGTCATCCCACCTCTAAGTATTTTAGGATCAAATGAATAACCGGCAATGAATTTATCTATAGTTATGTACTTTACATGAAATTCAGTAGTTCAAAATCTGTCCAAATAGCAAGTGATTTTATGTATTCGTCGAATGGAAGCATAGAATGGGTGTTAGAATTAAGCTCTGAAAGTCGCTGTTGCATTTAGTCTCTATAAATACTGAGAACTTACTATGCATCAATTAGCATTTACACCATGTTCATCACCTTTATTAATTTCTCAATCTTCCAAAAGCTAAGAGTCTTTTTTCTTCATGCCTACCTTTTTGCTTTTTCTCTCATCAAACTCTCTTTGTAACCGTCGTTTCTTCAGCCTTCAGCTTGCCTTTTTTCTAATCTTTTTAGTTTTCAGAACCTCTATTTCAAGTCTTTTATTTTCAGCCTCTCTTTTCAAGTCCTTTATTTTCAGTCTAATTCTTTCATCGTCTATTTAATTTTCAGCCTCAATATGTAGTATATCTTCTCTCTTCACAGCTTTTGCTTCTGCTTCCTCTTTTTGTGTATTTTCCAATATTTCCATTTGGAATCTTTTTTTCATCCACCTGGACAATCTGCAGTTTCTTTTGTTCAGCTAGCCACTTGCTGTTATCATATGTCGGTAGTTCGCCAAATTCCTTTCTATACTTATTCTTCCAGTCTTCCCATGCAATTATAACCTCTGCCTCAATAAAGCTGCTCAAATTTTTAGACATGATGTAGATTAATAATATGCAGTCCAACAAACCTGAATATAATTTATTGTTGTATCTTATTTTCATAAATTTAATTATTAACAAGTCCTTAATGAAGCACTAGTTTTTTACTCCACATCACTATATTATTCATCTACAATCTCTGTGGGAAACAAGTCTTATATCCAAAGAACTTGTGTAATAGACCTTTTTGAATACATCAATCAACTCTGATCATAGGTGCACTTTCCCATTCAATAGTGCACAATACTATTCATCATTTATAATCATCCCATTAAAGTATAAATCGCCATAAGCATAACCCACTATAAATGTGAATTAACTACTATACATGTAACCAATGACTATGAAAACACAATCACAATGTAAAATAGTAACAATGTAAACATACACTGTAAACAATACAGGATGTAAACAATACAATGTAAAACAATAACAAAGATTGTTAGCAACAATTACGAAAACATGTCGTAGAAATCAACAAAAAATAAAGCGAAAATTAAAGAAATATCACAAAAAATGGTGATGGATATCTACGAGAAGATAAAACATATACAAGACACCACAGTGGGTATATAACAAAAAATGGAATATGAAACTAAACTATAGAAAGAGTAAGACTACAACTACAAACAAATCAAAACAAAACTAAAAGATTGCATAAAAATAACTTATAAAACAAATACTTTGGTACACATGGTCATTGGACAACTAACAAAAAAAAAATGAAGAACAACAGAAGTCCTTTGCAAATTCCATATCGGAAATTGCCAACACCCTACAGAAAACGCTCACGAGAAGACCGACTCTATTGAATCGTGGGTATGAATTCAAAGGGAGACCACCGCCCAACCGAAAACCCCCAGCAACATAAACATATAAATTATAAATATACAATAACATATAAACATGCGAAACATGTAAACAAAGAATGATCACAATACAAAGATCAGTAAAAGTAATAAGGGCACAGTTCACAAACAAACAGGCCACTTAACACTTATGGAACTCCCAATCGTCAGTACAGCAAAAAACCCAGATGACAATCCTTGCGTCCTAATGAATGAAGTATCCAACGATTGATGGTACATGTTGAAACAGCTCCATACAGTCATGAACGATGGTACTATGAGCTTCTAAACAGTACAGGCAGTGTACAGTAGTGTACAATAAACGGCACTTGACCTTCTTATCCAACAGTAAATTAGATTGAAATCGTGATACTTGGACCATCTTGAGAAAACAACTTGTATCAACCGCATCTTGGACCTTCAGTATATACGACGCAACTTGATGCAAGGAGGACAGCAACACTTTCAACCTGGCAAAAATTTAGCAATTTCTCGACTTTTCCGGCAACGTCGGTGTACTTGCCATAATTCTGTATGTGATTGTAGAAATTTCCTGAAAGAATGCTGTATGTTGAATTAAGAGGGTATAGGTACCTCGTGTATGCTGGTACCAGACCAAACCAGCTTATGGCCACCAAATGTTGCGTAGCTTTTGTGTACGCCGATAATTGTGAAGGCGATGAAGACATAGTATGGTATGTCGTGAGTCTGGTTTTGTGTAGGATGCAGATGTGTATTCAAAACAGTGAGCATTACCAACAAGGCAAATCCACACACTGACTCACGTTAACTCACGATGTTGAAAAGTGAAATAAAGCTTTTATACAGTCAGTGATATTTATAGTAAAAATATAAATTGTGTACGCCCACAATGACAAGATGCATGACATATCGTTATGCAGAAAACATCACAGTTATAGTACAACAGTCATTGTATCATCGACGTAGTCCAATCAACTTTGCACACAACAGCATCATAATTAATGTCCATCAAATGCCTTTGGAAATCGTAAATTATGCTAGTACATGTAGTCAGGTAGTAAACTTCATTTAGGGCTCTAGTTCATTGAAACACAGTCACAGTCACGCATCTAAAAATAATACTTATTGGAAAAACTTAACATCGTCACCAACTTCTAAATTCTTCTAATAATCACTAATTTTTACAATCCCTAGCCGTCGTCCGTATTTTACATAACTAATTAAAGTCTACTCACTCTATTTACGATTCTTCACTTTCTCTCTTAAACTTAATCTGGAGACACTGCTCCATGACATTTCATACGATTCACAAGTAACTTGATATCTTATTCATTTTAACTCTCTGCCTTACTCTTCGTTTTTTTTTTCTTCCTTCTTGGGTCATTTACGCACATCTGCCTCAACTTGGTATACCTTCTTCGGTCTACTCCCACTTCTACTTATCATAGTATTTGACTGTTGTAACTCCTCTTTCTATAATACCCTGAAAAAATCTTTGTTCAATAACTTTCTGATCGTCCCTTTTCTTTTACTAGTAGTTACATTATCTGCAATCCATCACTAGACCACCACAGTAACCTACGTGGCCATTACAATTAAATTTAAACACCCACTATAACTATTCCACTGTATAGTCTTCTACATAGTTTAAACTCATTTCATTACGTTGTATTGCACAGAATATAACTCTCTCAGCATACTATATACACCAGACTCCCAGTGGTCCTGCTTCAACTTGGAACACTACTTATAGGACATTCCTTAATCCTGACTTTTCCCCTTTTTGGTGTATTCCATAAGACTAGTAGAATCAATCTAGGATATTAGAATCACAGTCCCCCAATATTTGACCCTCAACAAGACGGCATGTCTTTTTGATGCGATCACATTATCAGTCCGACTATGGTTTCCTCAAGACAGCAGGGGTATCAACCTAGATCCATCAATACAAGGTTCATGAAGCAAATGGCACTTAGACATGTCATCAATCGATGCGTGACAAAATAAGTGGATCGTGAGCAGGAGGCAAACTGTCTATCATAGACCGTTAATAAAAGCAGGCTATATGGCAAAAGTCAACATCACAATGATGATGCGATGAAGTTTACTCAGCAAAAAAAGGTAAGCAGTTAACCTGGTTCATCAGAAATAGAATCACTTGAGAATCACATAAATTGCCTCCCAGGCATTTGTGTAAAACTTTATGAGATATTCTTCATCTCCAAAAAAGGAACAACAATAATGGAGGACTCCTTCCTGAAATAGGATCTAAGCGAAGACGCTAGCACATCGCTACGTCTACGCCTTACCAGCATTCTGCTTCAGACAGACCTGGGCGGATATTTCATGGCAAACACTGCTACAAACAAGACCATGCGCAGAAGCCACACGAATCGAAGTACAACTCAGACCCAAATTACGAAACGAAGTTTAGTGACTAACGCTGTTCGACTAAAGACTCGAACCTTAAATAGGAATGAATCTGAAACAATATTTGCGATGTAGCCAACTATTTCTAATATTAACTGACGACCTGAGCGCGTCCATAAATGGCGTGACTCACAATCGTTCACCACAACAATTGGCAACTATACAATTAGACTATTTGTCCACTCGAATTAGACAAGCTTAGGTATCGAAATAAAAGTGACTACAATTCCTGAGTTACTTCCCCATGCATTAAGAAATTGAATATATGCAGAATAAGTTTGCGACAATTTAGCGCACACCAAATTATGTAAAGGAAGACCTGGCGACCCCTGGGAATGTCTCTTGGGTATGCTTCAATGCGAAGATAAACTTCCAGCCCAAACTTGTCGATCCCCTATTTCATATGAGCATTGAAAAAAGCGAGGGAATGAATAAGAAGATGAAGCAACCCATGCCCCGATAATACCTTACCTACCAGTCAGAGGTTGAGGCTACTGTATTGTCAGTAGTGTAGAAAACTCAATAATGCGGTAGGAGAAAATTTGAGACCCTCCCGCCGACTCTCTACCTAACTCTGAGACAAGTCATCTGGCTAGAACCAAGTTAAATGCACTGTCAGGATATCAGTTGATGGACACTGCTTCGCCCCGCCACAAGCTTTTTGCACTAAAAGGTTAGTGCAGAACCTATTAGATCACCTTGTATGCACTGGTCTGAGTGCTACCTAATCTGCATTTAGAGGGCAGGGCGTCTCAAATTTTGAGTTAGGAGGGATATCTGGTAGATTGCTCTTATCTCTTCTTCTCTACTTGTCTCTCTTGTATCTCCTTTTTTTTCTTCTCTCGTATTCTCTTCTTACTATTCTTCTCCTCTCTTCTCTCTGCTTCAACGCCTTACCAGCATTTCTGCTCAGACTGACCTGGGCTGAAATCATTCAAACACTGCCACAAACAAAGACATGCGCAGAACACACGAATCGAATACAACTCAGCCAAATTACGAAACGAAGAATGTTCTACGCTGTTCGACTAAAGACTCGAACCTTAAAAGGAAATGAATCTTGAAACATTGCGATTGCCAACTATTTTCTAAGAACTGACGACCTGAGCGCTCCATATATGGGCGTGACTCAAAATCGTTCACACAACTATTGGCAACTATACTATTAGACTATTGTCACTCGATTAGACAACTAGTAGAAATAAGAAGTGACTACAATTCCATGAGTTACTTCCCATGCATTAAAAAATTGAATATAGTCAGAATAAGTTGCGACAAGTTTAGCGCAACACCAACTTTTAAAGGAAGACCTCCTGGCAGACCCCTGGATTCTCTCTTGCTTCATTGCGAAGAAAACTTCCAGCCCAACTTCGATCCCCTATTTCATATGCGCATTGAAAAAAGCGAGGGAAGAAGAAGAAGATGAAGCAACCCAGCCCGATATACCTTACCTACAGTCAGAGGTTGAGGCTACTGATGTCAGTAGTGTAGAAAACCATAATGCGGTAGGAGGAAAATTTGAACCCCCCGCCGACTCTCTAGTACCTCTGAGATATGTCATCTGGTAGACCTAAGTAATGCACTTCAGATCAGTTATGACACTGCTTTCGCCCCGGCCACAAGCTTTTGTGAAAAGGTTGGAGAAGTATTAGATCCACCTTGGGATGGCACTGGTCTGAATGCGACCTCTCGCATTTAGGGGCAGGCGTCTCAAATTTTGATGTCTCTATCTGGCCCTTCTTTTCTAATTCGGTATCTGCCATTGCTATGGGGCGGGAAGGCCCAGGCCTCATGGAAATTAGAGAGAGACCCCCTTGATTCTATGTCATTGCCGGCTGAAAAGACCGGCCATCATTTTGCTAACCCCCTCATTGAAGAAACACATTCGAGGCACCCAACCAAGAATTTTTCAGTAGGGGAGCCGCCTCCAACAGAGATGGTCGAGAGTATCCTAAACCAGTTCGCGCCGGTATTTTCGCCTATCGAGCACCCGGCTATACAAGTGTGACCTGACAGTTACCGAGACAGGCCGTCGGTCCGCAGTGAAAACACAGACATAACAGCCTCTGACCTCACGCCTTTGCGCGCGGAGCACAACGGTTTAACCTAGATCCCCTTTATATAGAGAGTTACGCGAACTAAAATTTGGCTGCCATTTTCGGCTGTACCTTTATTGCAGGAAAATGGACACAATCGCGAGTTTCAGACCCAATTTGCATTTTCGTTTAGGTAACTAATAATTTGAAATAATATTAGATGCAAATACAGTAGCACATACTATTCTTTATATTTCAACTAGCAAAACAAAAAGAAGAAAATTAGTTTACTTACCGGTTTATTGAGTAGAATGAGTAGTGTGAATTTTTAACACATTCTCCGTAGAATTTTATATTCTGTTTAATTCCACTATTTAGCAACAAATATTCCGTTAGAATTGCAACACTTCACAAAACATACTCCCTTCGAATTGATCTATTTACTGAGTTTGAAATGTAGAAACTGGTGAATGACTGTTGTAGACACTGACAGTTTTACTAGATCCAGATGATCACACCAGTTTTTATTTTCATTAAAAATGCGACAACGTACAGATAGTTTTATCAAAATCTAATTACATATTTTGGACCAGAGATTTCCTGCAATGGCATTTACTGCTAATTGATGCTCGAGCATGTTGTTTGAGACCATTGTTTTTATTTCTGCAGTAAATGTGGATTCTGACACTTATATACTTTGCTAATAGTTTTTGTTTAATATCATGGCAATTGCTCAGTGTGCTTTCAGCTGTTTCCTGTAATGCCATATCCAAAAGTAAAGTTGCAATCTTTTTCATGATTGCAAATCTATGCTCATGCTGACGGATCAGTTGTTCAGTTCTTAATATCAGATTTACTACTGTGTCACTGGCATAAATGAAGTGAGCCTGGAATATACTCTTTATGTTCTGTTAGTGATGAAATGTCAGTAATTGTTGCCCACTGAGGGGCAGTGACAGCTGCAATGCAGATATGACAGGCAGTATGTTGCTTTAATACACTGTTCAAACAGTAGCTACTTAAATAATGAATTACATGGACCTCAGTGTTACCGTCATTTTCGACGGTGAGAAAAACACCAACCTAATGTATGTTTGGTTTAATGTAATCAATGAAAGATAAACGTTTATTATCTTTCGGTGACAAGTTTGACTGGTGTTTATCTTCTCCTGTCTTATGTTGTCCTGTCTTAGACATGTCTTAGAGTTGACATGTCTTAATTCTATTTATAGGATCACACGGTGTATCTTTGTCACCCGTTTGGTCGGAAACGCCTGGTCTGGGTTTGCCTCGATCTCGTCCATGCTCTTTGGGCATGCGCGGGGTCTTAGCGGCAAAAGCCGGGAGACCGATATTCAGAGAGTGCGTACCTGTGGCTTAGAACGGATGTTCCGATCCGTAGATTCCTCTCTGCCAAGTTTTCGATTGGGAGTGGAAATTCTGGGAATGGCCGTTGGGCATTATTCCGTCCCTGAGTGTTTTCTTTATGCCAGTATTGGCTGTATAGTGTTACTTACAAGTGTCAGGATTCTTTAAAAAGGTAACTGAAAACGCTATTTGATCTTTTCGTATCGTTTAGATCTTACAGGTACATTTATCGTTGATGGCGGCATAGTGAGCGAAGCTCACAAGAAGTTATTATACTGCACTCCAGTATGACTTCATATCTACAAGACTAGGTCTAGTTGACCTGTTACTCACATAAGCCTAGGAATCATCTTTATGGATCCGCAATGCAGGCGGAATATGATTTGGCAGTAAATATATTAATCTCAGGAGCCTGTGTAAACTGAGAGTTACCTGTTTATCGAGGCCGGTGACCTGCGGCCTGATTTCGTTGTCACCATATCTATTCTTCACCAGAATGAAGTATCTGGCATGTGAGGCCAGTCTGAAGTCTTTTTGCTAATTGTAGGACAATGGCATTGACTTTGTTTATATAGATGATATCGCCCGTACTACGCAATATATTTGCTAGGGCTTACCTGACGGGGCTCAGTCAGGGGTTAGAGCTACTGCATAAACTGTAAACACTGATAAAGACATTGTTACATGTCTAGGATCTTTGATGGTTGAAGCTGACCTTTGTAACTACACATATTATGTACCCGATTGTATACTACTGACTGTTTCGTTCATCATCATCGTATTATCGTACGTCACAAATAAACATTGTAAACGTCAACAGCATTCCCTACTTCACTGACTTCTACTTGTGGTTGTGTGAGTTAATGTGAAGACGTCCAAGAGCCTATACGGCCTTCGTGTTATCAGCACTGTGATCTACACACTTACACCATCAACCACATTGTCATACAAATATTACACGTCTGAATGTGCAGGAATACTGACATTATGTATGTGTCTACTAAACCCTGGCGACACCTCACGCTAGTGACCTAGATTCCTTGCTACTACTTGGTACTGCCCAGGACAACACGACACGCTCAACGTACTACCATTCATAACACAGAAGAACAGTACGTTACATCAATACATTTACACTGAGCAACCTTATACATCTCCAGTCTCCGTGCATTCCCAGGATCTAATATATGTCGCTGACCGTCTGAGACTTTTACACTCAGCTGTGTTTTCTATTTCTATTTCTACATCTGACAAATCAACATGCTGCTCGGTGTGTGTAACTGTTTTTCTATTCATTTCAGTACAATCAAGCAAAAAGTCAATATCATCTTCGTCGTAACTACTTCCACGTGTAGTCATTAGGAATTGTGACAAGCAGATAGTTCTCAATCTATGTTTGAATTCAAGAGGAGCTGGCACTGTATTATTTAATCTAATGGAGCTGAAAAAATTATCCAGGCAGTCTTGACTCACACGTGATGTCAGCAAGAAACTGAAATTTCCACTCAACTTGTCATCTGCAAGATCAAGCACAGATGTTGTGGACAAAAGGATGTCTGTCTGAAATGGTTTCCATGCTCCCTGCTTTCCAACTGAAAGCGTTGTAAACATTCGAATCACAAGTCGTAATATTTCAACAGCATTTGCATAACTGTCTGGAAGCTGCTTAGTCAGAGCCATGACACGACTGCGACTTGACATTAAATCAAATCATTTAGATATCACCACAATGAACCGAGCAGTTTATAAATTATTCACAGGTTTGCCCTCTTTTTCTACCATGTGGTGGATCCCTGCGCTGACAGATATACTGAAAAAGTGAAGTGCCTGTGACACCTTCATCTTTTCAAAATGTCCAGGGCAGAGTATGTCATCAGTAAGGTGTGGAGCTAGTTTCAGGGTGCTGTTTTTTTTTTTTGTAAGTCAGCCAGTTCCCTAACAGGCAGTATTTTCGCAATGTTAGAAGGCACATTTAACAATACATACATCTCCTCAGATAATCTGAAATCATGGCCAGAGATAAATGCAGACTTAACATTTTTGATCAAATGAGGTGTGTCAGCTAGGAAATATAGCCACTTGTTTGGTTGCTCTGGATGTGCAATTTTGTTTCTGGAAGCACAAACACCAAAGCTGGCCCACATTGCTCTGTTTGCACTTCCCATGTCACTTGTGACAGTTACCACATGCAGACCAATTGCAGCAGCTTTATGTATTATTTTCTGAATAATGGGTTTGTAAACATGACCAAGAATTTCTCCTATTTTTGCATCATATTCTTCTTCTTCTTCGTTCGTCCTGAAAAGGACGGTGGTTGCGTTGTGTCTGTTTACGCCTAAGCTGTGATATCTGCACCTTTCGGTCGACACATCCGACTTCTGCACGGCATTTTTTAGGACCGGGTTTGCCTTCCCATTTCGATCCACACTCGCTCAGCCAGACTGCACAGCTGCAGACTGTTTCCAGGACCACCACGTGGAGGTGGAGTGCGGTCTTGACCAGCTCTGGTTCGCTGGTCCTGACCCAGGCAGTCAAGCTATGAGTCGCTGACTGCGGTCTCTATTGCTGCGTCTTGAGGTCCCGCATCATATTCAATAGCAGATTTAACTGACATTTCATCTAATGTCAAGCAGCACAGCTGTTCTACTCCTAACATGTTTAAAACCTATAATTTAATGTAATCAAAGATCTGATTGCGTATTCCCCCAGAAATCTGAATGTGCTGTATTCGTTGCTGCAGAGTACGTATAGCAGGCAGTTGGTAATGCTGTTTCAACAACATATTATAGCCTGTTGCTACACAAGCAAATCGAATTTGCCATGCTTTCTTTACAGTCTTACTGCCTCATTTTACTCCTCTCGAAGGCCTACAATTAAGGACCCGGATCTGATCCTCAGATAGCATGTTTAATATTTTATCTGTCTGGCATGACAAATCTTTCTTGATTCTATTGTTCTACCTCTTCTCTGTAGCTAAACGTGCTGCCAGTTTACTGATTTTTTTTCTAAGTGTCTTAATCAATGTTTCCTTAGCAACACAGCCGGCATCGTTATCTTTAATGACTTCTGTTTGCATGCTATTTTCTGATGCTGATGAGTCCATGAGGCTGTCATTAACACTATCTTTTCCTACATTGTCTTCAATAGAACTGAAAGTTGATGAATTTTTCATCTTGTTGTATGTGTGATCACAAAAGCCAGATCTAAACCTCAGAAATGAGGTATCTGAGGAAGGTGGTTGAAGTAACAAGAAGAAACATGGTCCGCAACCAGACGATACGTCAGGGCCTAAAATCTCACCCCTACAGACCCAAGTAGAACAGTCCCAACTAAGATGGTTTGGCCATGTCTGCAGAATGGGAGAAGATCGGCTACCACGACAAGCATGGGAAACAAAGAGCCAGGGATCCAGACCCCCAGGACGACCCATAATTCGCTGGGAGGACAACATTAGACAATCTTTGAAGGACTGAGGACTAGGATGGAACCAGGAGGCCAGGAGCAAGACCGCCGATAGGATAGTCTGGCGCTCTCTCTTCCAAACTTCTACACCTCACGGTAGAAGGGGAACGACTAAGTAAGTATGTGTGATCATGGTTTAGGCCTAGCGCTGCAGTGTGTACTACCACAACATTCCTTATCTTAGGTAATCTTCTGTGCTGACCAGGTGCACGGTGTAAAAATTTGGTAGGTACTGCATTCCATCTAAATTTATTCTTCTCATCCAGTTGCTTCAATTCAAAATCAGTCGTCTCGAAGTGTTGTTCACACAGTCTTGCATTAATAGAAGCTTTCCAATGTTTTCTACTCACTTTGCATTCCCAGATCGATCTAAGTTTCTTGTCTGCTGGAAACGAGAACAGTCTGTATCCTCTGCTAGAGCTATTGCTACAGCCAAAAGCTGAACAATTAGGCATCTTACTCGATGCTTATTCTTGCTACTAGCCCTGGTATTGTCCAACCGAAAATGACGTCTACGTCGTTCAGTCTCGTTTTCGATTCTGACATAGTTCGCATAACTCTCTATATAAAGGGGTTCTAGTTTAACCGATAGCGTGAGCCTATAACTGTTTAGGCGGTATCGTCAGTATTCAGACACTTAATGGGGGACGTTTCTGTCATGATGGTTAGAATTGTCTGCCCTTTTCCGAAGTTAACCTGTCTGTTTAATTCCCTATTTCATGTTACCGCCCACTTATTTGGTAATTTTTAAATTTAACAGCTCTTATTTTCTCTCCGATTCTGTCAATCTTGCTAGAGCACGGTTAGACACTCCTCTTCGCACGTGCGAAGAGGTTAGATGTCTAAAGATATATATATATATATATATATATATATATATATATATATATATATATATATATATATATATATATATATATATATATATATATATACAGTAGAATTCCATTTATCCGAACCCCTTGGGACCGAGCATCGTTCGGATAATCAAATGTTCGGATAATTGGATTACATAATGTATCGAGTACATGTACATATACGCTCGTATTTCTAAAAATAATTAACCATCACAAGGGAAATACACATTAAAACATATTTACTTGTACTGTAATAATAATACCCACACTGTATTCGATCACCGTATCACCAAAATCTTTTATTACACAGCAGTGCATGTACTACTTGTATTAATTATGTTTTTTAAGAAAGAGAAATGTTTTCAAAATAACATTACAAACGATTCAAAACCATGCGCAACTTACGTATACATGTACTTGCACAGATGTAGCCCACTATTTAAAATAATGAGGAATCCTCTTTTGCACCAAACTGGATAGTCTCCTTTTGGCTGCTAAGTCCCGCATTCTCTTCAACAGCAGAAGCTGTGTAAAACAGCTGTCATCTTCTTGCTCGTACCAAGCCATCGCGGTTTCTAGTGCTATAAAGGCCTCTTCAGGACTTGGTCGACGTTTTGGGTTTTCTTCATAATCTACAAGTACATCATGTACTTCTGATGAGTCTTCATCATCGGTCACTACATGTATTTGGTTTTCTTCTTGCACAAAAGACAAAATTTCTTCGTCATTCAAAAACTGAAAACCAGAATCATTATCATCTTCTAGCCACATGTGTGCATCATCTTTGTCACAGTCCGAAAATCCGGGCATTGCTTGAAACAGTTCCACAACTTCATTTATACAATCATCATTTGTGTCCACTGCAGTAGTTTCATTTCCTCCTTTCTTCCCAAGCAATCTATTCCAAGCCTTGTTGAGATTATCTTGTGACAGGGTGGTCCAAGCATCAGCTAACATATAGCAGCAGTCTTTGAGATTAAGCTTTTTGGAAAACGCCACCACACTTTCTTCATCTTCAGCCAACAATAAACGACGCAGGACTTCCTTCTTGTACATCTTTTTAAGTTTTGCTATAACACCATGATCCATTGGTTGAATCAGTGCTGTTACATTAGGAGGCAGAAAAATTACTTTAAAATTTGCATCAACTGCATTCAATGTATCCGTCTCTGGATGAGATGGTGCATTGTCCAGTAGAAGAATTACTTTTCCAGTTTTCTTTTCTTGTTCTCTCAACCTCTTCACATTTGGGATGAAGTGATTTGTATACCAATCAAGAAATATTTCACTATTCATCCAAGCACTCTTCTGTGCTTTGTAGCACAATGGGAGACATGTCACATTCTTTAAACAACGTGGTTTTTTTACTTTGCCGATCGTTAGCACCGGTAAACGATGACTTCCACTGGCATTCGCGGCTACCAAAATTGTTACTCTCTCTTTGCACTTTTTAAACCCAGGGGCAGCTGCTTTTCGCTGAGATGCAAGTGATTTTTGAGGCATTGATTTCCAGTATAAGCCAGTCTCATCGGTATTATACCCATCATCGAGTGAATAACCTTCTTCTTCCAAAAAAGCCAAGAGTGTTTCTTTAAAATTTTCAGCGGCAGTTGCATCGCTAGATAAAGATTCCCCTTGAATCTCCAATTCTCGTATGCCATGACGAGATTTAAAGTTTCTTAACCATTCTTGGCTAGCCTTAAAGTCAGGAGGACCGTCAAGTTGATTGTTGAACTGAAGTGCCTTTTCACACAATAGAGAGCCAGAGATAGGTTCCCCTTTGCTTCTTCTTTGCACAAACCATATATACAAAGCCTCTTCCAATTTCAAATCTTTCGCATTTCTCATGGTTTTACGTTTCTTCGACCCATTTTCACTATCCAATTTCGATGCAAAACTCATAATTTTATCCTTGTTACTTTTGATGTCAGAGACGGTAGCTTTCCCAACATTGAAAATTCTGGCAAGTGAAGACACAGTTTCACCTTTTCCTAGTCTCTTGATAATTTCTGTTTTCGTTTCAATTGACAAAACATTGCGGTTCCTTTTATATGCATTAGGCCTACTGGAAGATGCCTTATCGCACAGAGAAATACTTGTACACCAAAATTATTCTGCTGTGGTAGCAGAGACAATTATTTTAAGTTGAACTGTCTGTTTAGCCAGTGTTCTGCCTAGAACGCACTCGTACACTGGATTGGTAAACCAGATATTAACTGACTTTATGATATAATGATCTAACTGACTTCCTGTATGTAAGCGACCGACCATTAGCCCATCCCATCCTCTACAAATTGTTCGCACACATTTGAAGCTTGCCGCATCAAAAGATTCCGAATTGTAGTCTAACGTGACTGGTGGCGCCTGGTTTTTTTTTTTCTGGACAAAGTGTTCGGATAATTGGATGTTCGGATAATTGGGGTTCGGATAAATGGAGTTCTACTGTATATATATATATATATATATATATATATATATATATATATATATATATATATATATATATATATATATATATATATATATATATATATATATATATATATATATATATATATATATATCAGAGTCAGGTACCCATTTACAGCTGGTTATGGAATGTTAGAGACTTCACCATACTAGGTCCAGCATCGAGAGGTGGGGAGACCAGTTTCCTTCCTCGCTGTCTTTTCCTTCCCTAACTCAAAGTTAAGTACCCATTTATAGCTAGGTAGGCCCCATCTCTCGAAAATGACTGCTTCTGTACGCAAACAGTTAAGATCAAAGTAATAAAGAGTCACACTAAGTCACCATGTTATGCTATTTCTCTCACAATTTCGTGACATCAAATGAAAAGGCGCTAAAGATGGCATACATCACAAGATCATTGGTTCAACGCTCGTATTAGAAGATGACCAAAAAATGATGTACATATTTATTGGCGCGGGGCCCTAAAAGAAAGGGGCTCGTAGCATATGCTACTTTTGCTACTACGTTAATCCGGCTCTGATTAGGTAAATATTTGACAAGGATCAGTGTATAGTGAGGGAGGGGACCAACTCCCCACCCAGCCCTCCACACCCAGCGGTGAAAACAAATAAAGGCTTTCTTGCCAGGGTACAGTTTTGTTGGTTTTGGGGGCCCTAAACAGGACCGTGGTCCAGTTTTGTGGGCCCTGTAAAAAAACCGTGGTGGGTAAATTTTTGTGGGTTTTGTGGGCCCTGAATAGGACCGTGGTAGGCGCAGTTTTGTGGGCCCTGAAAAGGACCGTGAGGGGAACAGATTACCAAAGATCGCTGAAGCTTGGCACATATCAGGACATACACATGTTCGTTCGTAGCTGCATAATTTACAGAGGAGGCCAAAATTCTGCAATGTCAAGCAGTATACTGTCGAACGGGTCTGACTGACGAACTTTATTCCGATGTCGCCACAAAAATTCACACATGTAGGAATCTAACATGTGTCTGTGCCAGGTGCCAGAACGAATAGGTATATCCTGTGTACATATGTGACATCTCTAACGATCTTGGCGAACTGACAAGGACAAACTCATCTGGTGATTGTTAGCACACAGTCGGACGGTGTGTAGAATGCCCCGATTCTGCAAAAACTTCACACAGTTCTCTTTGTTACGTGTAAAATCTGTCACCTCCAGTAAATTCATCTTCCACGTCTCTGGACCGCTATCAAATGACAAATGGCACGATAAGATTTGCAAGAAAAAAAAAAAATTCTACACTACAAATGGGGGAGAGCTCACAATGTGAAATGTCACGTTTTCAGTCAAGAAAGAGTACGGTGATCGGTTTGGGTAATAAATTTCCAAAATAATTATTACCCGGTGAATTAACGCACAAGTACCATATATATATATATATATATATATATATATATATATATATATATATATATATATATATATATATATATATATATATATATATATATATATATATATATATACATATGTATATGAATCAGTACTCAATACAGCAAATGCAATGGCATCTATCTTTTAATGGAATGAAAAGCTATCTTTCAATAATCAACAGTAAGAAAATCTTTAACAAGCTGGTTCTGTGAAATGTTTACCAACATGCAAATTTTATTTTAGGAATGAGAATTTTAAAACAAGTTAATATTTTCTCTGTTTGTCATATGAAGAATGCTTACGGTACACCATGAGACGAAGTGATAAAGACGGATGCAGACATGATTACTTTAACAACTTAAAAAAAAGAAAATGTTAAAGGAGAATTTATTGTTCGACAAGAAACTGTCCTTTTTCGTATATTGTTGTGTAACCGGTTCACTGATGGCCCGAAAACTGAGAGATTACTTTTATACAACGGGTCTCCACAACTACAGAGAATGAACTATAGTCCGTTCGGAAATTCGTGCCCACAGAAAGCGTCAATCTTCTCCAAAACTGTTTGTTGTATGGACATGAATTTTTGCATGCAGTCTTAGATTGTCCATGCAGTTAAGATTTTGCGATCATTACATCCACAGCTTTCACGAAATTTGCAAAACGGCGATTTTCTTTGATCTTTTTGGAACATTTGCCTAAATCTGCCCGCAACATTAATTCTTACAGTAAATCACAACATTTGTGCGACAATACGGTTCAAAGGCGTGTCCTAAATGTGTGATTGGTTGTTCACGGGATTTTGATACGAGGAATGATGATCTGATAATGAACAATGATAGCAGTAAATCATCAGGAAACTATGACGAATCGTAACTGTTTATGTGTTATTATAGATTGGCATATGAAATTAGTTTATCACAAACGAAGGAATGCGAACGACGTGCCTCATTCCGAATCGGACGACTCCAATAAGTTCACAACAGTTATTGGTTGGATAAACTGCAAGCCATCTCGCTGCCAGTAATCTTCTTCTTCCTGGAGCACGTGTTCTTCACATTTAGCCCAGTACTCTGTGTCTATTCGTGAAAGGGCCTCACGAGTCATGTCTTTAACATCGCACATTTTAAAAGTGGTGTTCTGGGCGGCCACTTGCCCTTTAACTCTAGCCCAGACCAGCTCTATTGGGTTAAGGTGAGAATGATAAGGTGGGAGTAGAAGAGAAACATGACCCTGCTCTTGGATAATTTTATCAATCGGATACACTTTTGTCTTATTCCTCTGTCTCACAAGCTGCAACAACTCTGGTTTTAAATAGCTGTTGTCAGTGAAGATGTTTTCATTCACAAGCCACCTCCTAATTTAGTCTTTCGTGCTTGCCGAAGTGGGAGCTTTATCCTCCTGCGCTAGAACATTATGATAGGACGCATTATCCATCACCAGGCAAGACGGCCTATCTAGAGTCGGGAGGAGTGTATTCACTATCCAATCTCTAAAAATTTGCCCATTCATTTCACTGTGGTAGTCCCTACCATCTACAGACTTTGAAAAATAAGCTCTGCATCAAGGACAAGCACATTCTGTCTGCTGCCAGCATGTGCTATATAATGCGTTGACCTTTGCTGCTGGGAATTTTCCTTCTATGGTCTCCGTCAACAGATTGCCATTCTTTCTCGTTCGTATGATGAGCATTAACCCAAGATTCGTCCAAATACACTATATCATAGCCGTCTTGTCTTCTCTCACGAATCTGCCTAAGGTATTTGCTTCGAGCTGCAACCAGATGTGGTTTTTCACATAAAAAAATTCCTTCCGCCAGACGTTTTTCTAAAAGTGAAGCCGACACTTCTGACAAGTTGCCAAAGAGTTGTTTTTGAGACGTTAATATCGCATTCTACTTGCAGCCGACTTTTCAGCATGCGGAGAGTAACAAGTTGATTGGCATTAAACATCTTCAAAATCAAACGTCTAATGACATCCTTGTCAAAATCATCAATTTTTTTTCTTCCTTCCTTGCTAAACCGTAGCCTCTGTACAATCACCGTCCTGTTGTATCCAACGTCGAAAAGATCTTCTATCCACACCCAGGGCCTTTTGTGTTCTCCTACCTGGTTCTTAGATGTCGTGGTATAAACAACACATCTTAGCCTCTCTGCGAAAATGCCCGTACAATATAACAGTTACCTTCTGCAAAGTGATAAATTTGCATTTCAGATTTATTGCGCTTTTCATAATTATGCAGTTTAGTTTATTAATATATTATACGCTGGTGTCGTTTTTGTTTCGTTGCAGCAAACTCATTGCAATTAGCATACGCCGCTGAAATAATTACTCGCGACTGTGTACAATAGGTGCGCACTCGTGCGGACATGTAGTCACTACACTAATTCAAACCCAAAAAAAATATTGAATAGCACATTTCATCACTTGTGCTGTGCTGCAACAAAAATTAAGTGCGCAATTTTTGAACGGATCTTGTAACTTTCCTGTAGAACTAATAAAAATTAACCCAGACAACGGTAAAAGTTTTTTTATACAACTTAAAGAAGAAAATTCGAACATGACATGAGTTTTGTAAGGGCAAAAAATATATTAATAACTGCATTGATATCAGTAGCACAAGTAGCAAATTTCAATAACATCCGTCAAGGGGTTGCAAAGTTACCACGTTCGATGCGTGGGCACGAATTTCCGAACGGACTATAACACAATACTGACGATGCTACGCAATTTAATCTGAAACTTTGACATTTAATAATAAATTCGCATAAGGCAACACTGGCCTCTTCGTAATACGTAAATCCATAGCTCCTTGTAAATATAAACTGTGTAATCGTTCCATATCAACAGCGTCGTACTGTGTGACAAAGATCAACCAGGCAAGTAGCAGTCAATAGATACGTTCTGAACGATTTAACTTAAGATCTGAATGTTGACCATCACAGTTCACTGATGTACCTTGTGCCTCAAAATGTCAATCGTTATTCGGGTACTTCTTCGACGACGTAAATATAAACAAACATTAGACCATGCGGTCGTAACACCAGCTCGACAGTTTGAACCCTATCTTCATTGAAGTCCTTCCATTAACAACTGTGCGCATTTTACGTCGACCCGAGTGAAGTTAACTGAAGCAACATCTCATCGCGAAAACCCAGATCCTGCAATCACCATGCGCAGCTCTAAACAAAAATCCATTTGATTTGTCATCGCTAGTAAATGTTTCGTTGAATTAGGTTATCTTAACAAATGTAATTACGTGTTTGAATACAATTCTGGTTAAAGTTCTGTGATAGTAGAGTTCATTTTAGCTGGAACACCTTTACACAGTTGTTCGACTATATTATCATTGTGTAGAGAAAGGTTTTATAGTGTATAGTATTAATAGTAGAGCAGAAAAAATATTCTGTCTTGAAATAAGTGAAGTCCCAGTGTTGGAGAAGAACACTGGTATCACTAGATAGTCACGGCTGTGAAGATATCTGCTTCAGAAAATATCCAGAGTAAAGTAAGACTCTACGGAGCCACCTTGCTATGTGATACTACCTGTGATAACACTGGCTAACAAAAAAAAATTTTTTTTTTCTTTCTCTAACATTTCTATGTTTTGCTGGTCAATTTTAATGCGCTGTTTTTAAATCTGCAAACCGTTTTTCTCTAGCAGGTCGGGATCTCAAGAAATACGCAATTGAAGTTTTTTAACAACGCATACAGTATTACAATATCATTCGTACAAGAAGTATAACAGTTATGTAGGCTTGAATTTCTTTGCAGTCGACTTTCGTCGGTGAATGGCATGTGGTACATCGCGATGAAGCATCCAACAATAATCGGCAAGCATGGTCACACTCCACCGTCCTTGATAACGTGACTCCATTACAGCGATATCTTGATGGAATCGTTCTCCATGTTCATTGCTGACTTTGCCAAGGTTGTCAGGGAAAAAGTCAAGATGCGAATCGGGCAAATGGATTTTGAGGGACATGTTACAGCCCATAATTCTGTATGCATCTATGCATTGCTTAACAATATGCACATAGTCGACAGATTTGTGATTTCCCAGAAAGTTATCGACGATCGATTTGAATGCCATCCATCCGCGAAGTTCACTACCATGTAACAAGTTCTTGAATTGTTTGTCTGCAATAACTTTCCTAATCTGAGGTCCTACAAAGATACCTTCCTTTATCTTTGCATCGCTAACTTGCGGAAACTTTTCTCGAAGATAAGTGAAAGCTTTGCTCGTTTTATCTAACGCTTTTACGAAATTCTTCATGAGCCCCAACTTATATGTAACGGTGGTAAAATGATGCTGTCTTTGTTAACTAATGGCTCGTGTATTACATGTTTATGCCCGAGCTGCATACGATCCCTGATAGGCCACACCTTTCTTGCATAATGTTCCTGTCTGTTGCGGCTGTCCCATTCACATAGGAAGCAACAAAATTTAGTATACCCAGTCTGCATGCCCGTGAGAATTTCAATGACCTTTAGGTCTCCACAAATCCGCCATTGGTAGTCATTGTACTTTATTTTTGCCAAAAGTATAGCCATATCGTCATAAGTCTCTTTCATATGAACAGAGTAAAAAAGGTAAAGGTAAAGGAACCCGTTACACGCCCATTGAGGCATATTGGGAATATGGTGTTAGGCCAATATATCTTGACCGTCGGCACACGAGGGGTGATGTGGTCGGCATCACGTCGGCCGCCTTAACCTTCCCAGAGTTGCTCTGGTACCCATTTGGGGCTGTGTCGACCCAGGAGCCGTTTGTGGCCTAAAAAATTCTCGCCTCATCTGTGGATCGAACCATAGACCACTGCGCTAGGAAGCAAGATGAACAGAGTAGGTGACTGGAATTGATGAAAATAAATTTCCGTTATGCAATAACATGGCTTTTAGACTAGTCTTAGAAAAGTCGATGAAAAGTCGCCATTCGTTGACTATGTGCTCATGACCGAGGTGCACCATTATACTTTTACATCTTTGCAATAGCAAATGTCATCATCCATCTCAAAGTATTGAACAAGTTCTCTGTGTCTATGACGAAATTTAGATAACGGAGTATTGGGCGCTAAAAGATTCCATTCTTTGAGTCGTGAACCGAGTAATTCCGCTTGTCCTTTGGTAAGTGCGAGATCACGTATTAGATCTGAAAGTTCTGAATGGTTAATTAAGTGAACACCATCATTCACCGGTATATAATCCGAGTCAGAATTAGTTTCTAAAGCAGGTAAACTATCACTTTCTGATGGTTCATTCACGTCCAACGGATATTGTTCTGGTGGAACTGGGATCGGACACGTGATTGGATCATGAGGCACTGGTTTCAAAACCGATTCAATATTTGGATTAACCACAGACTTTCTAGTTTTAAAAGTGAAACCATGGATATTTGTCAAGCAGAAGTAACAATCAGTAACGTGATTTGTCGGTTCACGCCATATTACTGGCACTCCAAAAGGCATCGACTTATGCTTCGGCGATTTTCGTAACCAACTTTCCAATGTATTTGCACAAGTCGAACAAACTGCATTTGGCTTCCAAGATTTATTTGCATCATTAACTTTCGAATCGAAATAAAGTTCATATGCTTTCTTTAGTAATGCTGTAAAGTTTTTCTGGTGAGCACGATCGCACACGTAACAGAACAGATCAGCCGAATTTCTACAACTTCTAGAAGCCATATTTCGCTCAGAATTATTTCAAAATACAGTAACTATTTGAAAAATAGCGTAACATATGTCATGCATCTTTTAGCAGTATAAAAAGTAGAATTATTTTGCATTTTATTAATTTTTAATAAGTTATATAGTAAAAATGAAACGGAGCAAATAACGGTTTCCCAAAAATATATTTATTCACAAATATCTTAAGAACCCGATGTGATAGAGATAAACGGATTTCACATTTGAAATCAGCGCAAGAAACTGACATATGAACACTTATTCTTATATAAGAAAGAAAAATGTTTGTCAGTGTAATCAAACAATTCAATAAAACTCAAACTTCAACAATATGAAATTAATAAGACTGTTGAATACTTTACTTACTTAGTCGTTCCCCTTCTACCGTGAGGTGTAGAGGTTTGGAAGAGAGAGCGCCAGACTATCCTATCGGCTGTCTTCCTCCTGGCCTGGTTCCATTCTAGTCCTACGTCCTTCAAAGATTGTCTAATGTTGTCCTCCTAGCGGACTCTGGGTCGTCCTGGGGGTCTGGATCCCTGGCTCTTTGTTTCCCATGCTTGTCGTGGTAGCCGATCTTCTCCCATTCTGCAGACATGGCCAAACCATCTTAGTTGGGACTGTTCTACTTGGGTCTGTAGGGGGTGGGATTTAAGGCCTTGACGTATCGTCTGGTTGCGGACCATGTCTCTTCTTGTTACTTCAACCACCTTCCTCAGATACCTCATTTCTGAGGTTTGGATCTGGCTTTTGTGATCACACATACAACAAGATGAAAAATTCATCAACTTTCAGTTCTATTGAAGACAATGCAGGAACAGATAGTGTTAATGACAGCCACGTGGACTCATCAGCATCAGAAAATAGCATGCAAACAGAAGTCATTAAAGATAACGATGCCGGCTGTGTTGCTAAGGAAACATTGATTAAGACACTTAGAAAAAAAATCAGTAAACTGGCAGCACGTTTAGCTACAGAGAAGAGGCAGAACAATAGAATCAAGAAAGATTTGTCATGCCAGACAGATAAAATATTAAACATGCTATCTGAGGATCAGATCCGGGTCCTTAATTGTAGGCCTTCGGGAGGAGTAAAATGAGGCAGTAAGACTGTAAAGAAAGCATGGCAAATTCGATTTGCTTGTGTAGCAACAGGCTATAATATGTTGTTGAAACAGCATTACCAACTGCCTGCTATACGTACTCTGCAGCAACGAATACAGCACATTCAGATTTCTGGGGGAATACGCAATCAGATCTTTGATTACATTAAATTAAAGGTTGTAAACATGTTAGGAGTAGAACAGCTGTGCTGCTTGACATTAGATGAAATGTCAGTTAAATCTGCTATTGAATATGATGCGGGACCTCAAGACGCAGCAATAGAGACCGCAGTCAGCGACTCATAGCTTGACTGCCTGCGTCAGGACCAGCGAACCAGAGCTGGTCAAGACCGCACTCCACCTCCACGTGGTGGTCCTGGAAACAGTCTGCAGCTGTGCAGTCTGGCGGAGCGAGTGTGGATCGAAATGGGAAGGCAAACCCGGTCCTAAAAAATGCCGTGCAGAAGTCGGATGTGTCGACCGAAAGGTGCAGATATCACAGCTTAGGCGTAAACAGACACAACGCAACCACCGTCCTTTTCAGGACGAACGAAGAAGAAGAAGAATATGATGCAAAAATAGGAGAAATTCTTGGCCATGTCAAGGTACTTGAACATCAAGGCATTGCGACAAATGCACTAGTATTCATGCTAAGTGGACTATCCAGCAGATGGAAGCAAATTGTTGCTTTTTATTACTCAGGAAGGTCAACTAAAGGCCTTGTTTACAAACCCATTATTCAGAAAATAATACATAAAGCTGCTGCAATTGGTCTGCATGTGGTAACTGTCACAAGTGACATGGGAAGTGCAAACAGAGCAATGTGGGCCAGCTTTGGTGTTTGTGCTTCCAGAAACAAAATTGCACATCCAGAGCAACCAAACAAGTGGCTATATTTCCTAGCTGACACACCTCATTTGATCAAAAAATTTAAGTCTGCATTTATCTCTGGCCATGATTTCAGATTATCTGAGGAGATGTATGTATTGTTAAATGTGCCTTCTAACATTGCGAAAATACTGCCTGTTAGGGAACTGGCTGACTTACAAAAAAAAAACAGCACCCTGAAACTAGCTCCACACCTTACTGATGACATACTCTGCCCTGGACATTTTGAAAAGATGAAGGTGTCACAGGCACTTCACTTTTTCAGTATATCTGTCAGCGCAGGGATCCACCACATGGTAGAAAAAGAGGGCAGACCTGTGAATAATGTATCAACTGCTCGGTTCATTGTGGTGATATCTAACTGGTTTGATTGAATGTCAAGTCGCAGTCGTGTCATGGTTCTGACTAACCAGCTTCCAGACAGTTATGCAAATGCTGTTGAAATATTACGACTTGTGATTCGAATGTTTACAACGCTTTCAGTTGGACAGCAGGGAGCATGGAAACCATTTCAGACAGGCATCCTTTTGTCCACAACATCTGTGCTTGATCTTGCAGAGGACAAGTTGAGTGGAAATTTCAGTTTCTTGCTGACATCACGTGTGAGTCAAGACTGCCTGGATAATTTTTACAGCTCCATTAGATTAAATAATGCAGTGCCAGCTCCTCTTGAATTCAAACATAGATTGAGAACTATCTGCTTGTCACAATTCCTAATGACTACACGTGGAAGTAGTTACGACGAAGATGATATTGACTTTTTGCTTGATTGTACTGAAATGAATAGAACAACAGTTACACACACCGAGCAGCATGTTGATTTGTCAGATGTAGAAATAGAAATAGAAAACACAGCTGAGGTCCATGCAATTCATTATTTAAGTGGCTACTGTGTGAACATTGTATTAAAGCAACATACTGCCTGTTATATCTGCATAACAGCTGTCACTGCCCCTCAGTGTGCAACAATTACTGACATTTGATCACTAACAGAACATAAAGAGTATATTCCAGGCTCACTTGTTTATGCTAGTGACACAGTAAATCTGATATTAGGAACTGAACAACTGATCCGTCAGCATGAGCATAGATTTGCAATCATGAAAAACATTGCAACTTTACTTTTGGATATGGCATTACAGGAAAACAGCTGATTGCACACTGAGCTATTGCCATGATATTAAACAAAAACTATTAGCAAAGTATATAAGTGTCAGAATTCACATTTACTGCAGAAATAAAAACAATGGTCTCAAACGACATGCTCGAGCATCAATTAGCAGTAAATGCCATTGCAGGAAATCTCTGGTACAAAATATGTAATTAGATTTTGATAAAACTATCTGTACATTGTCGCATTTTTAATGAAAACAAAAACTGGTGTGATCATCTGGATCTAGTAAAACTGTCAGTGTCTACAAAAGTCATTCACCAGTTTCCACATTTCAAACTAGGTAAATAGTTCAATTCGAAGGGAGTATGTTTTGTTAAGTGTTGCAATTCTAACGGAATATTTGTTGCTAAAAAGTGGAATTAAACAGAATATAAAATTCAACGGAGTATGTGTTAAACTGGTAAGTAAACTAATTTTATTCTTTTTGTTTTGCTAGTTGAAATACAAAGAATAGTACAAATATGTGCTACTGTATTTGCATCTAATATTATTTCAAATTATTAGTTAACCAAAACGAAAATGCAAATTGGGTCTGAAACACGCGATTGTGTCCATTTTCCTGCAAGGGTACAGCCGAAAATGGCGGCCAAATTTTAGTTCGCGTAACTCTCTATATAAATGGGATCCAGGTTAAACCGTTGTGCTCCGCGCGCAAAGGCGTGAGGTCAGAGGCTGTTATGTCTGTGTTTTGACTGCGGACCGACGGCCTGTCTCGTTAACTGTCAGGTAAAAATTGTATAGCCGGGTGCTGGATAGGCGAAAATACCGGCCTGAACTGGTTTAGGATACTCTCGACCATCTCTGTTGGAGGCTAGTGAAAAATTCTTGGTTGGGTGCCTCGAATGTGTTTTTTCAATGAGGGGGTTAGCAAAATGATGGCCGGTCTTTTCAGCCGGCAATGAAATAGAATCAAGGGGGTCTCTCTCTAATTTCCATGAGGCCTGGGCCTTCGCGCCCCATAGCAATGGCAGATACAGAATTAGAAAAGAAGGGACAGATAGAGACATAAAAATTTGAGGCGCCTGGCCCCAAATCGGGGCGTACGCGAGAGGTCGCATTCAGAACAGTGCCATCCCAAGGTGGATCTAAAACTTCTCCAACCTTTTCACAAACGCTTGTGGCGGGGGCGACAGCAGTGTCATAACTGATCTGAAGTGCATTACTTAGGTCTACCAGATGAGGTATCTCAGAGGTACTAGAGAGTCAGCGGGGGGTTCACATTTTCCTCCTACCGCATTATGGTTTTCTACACTACTGACATCAGTAGCCTCTTCCTCTGACAGTAGGTAAGGTATATCGGGCTGTGTTGCTTCATCTTCTTCTTCCATCGCTGTTTCAATGCACATATGAAATGGCGATCGAAGTTGGGCTGGGAGTTTTCTTCGCAATGAAGCAAGAGAGAATCCAGGGGTCTGCCAGGAGGTCTTCCTTTAAATGTTAGGGTCCTGGTTTCCCGCATATTTGTACTAACGCCCACCCCTGAAGGAGTTGAAGCCGTCCGTTGGCAACTTTCCTGCAACATCAACGCTCGTGTATTTGTCACAGGCGGTCCCGTCTGCAAGCAGAACGGAGAGTTGCCCGTTCCCTGGGGCACGCCCGGGGCCCCCGAGAAAAAGCTCTCGGTGCAGTTTTTCAAAGTTCCTCGAAAACTTTTGGAATGGGTAGTCCTGGCTGCTGGAGCATCTTTCGTGCACCAGGGCCGATTGGGGCTCTGAGAAGGGCGCCTCCCCCTCCGATTGTTGAGTGGGGTGGGTACGCCTCTGCAGTTCACTGGTTTGCTGGGAATCGAACCCAGGACACAGCATGTTGTCTGCTGGAAAGGCAGATGGAGTGTTAGCTAGGGAATTTACCCCATAGCTTAACGAGTTGCTTGCCGGAGTGGCAGCAGAACTTGTGACAGTATCGCCTACCTGCTTTGCAGCAGTGATCCAACAGTGGCTAAATTTCAAGAGTATCTAATATGGGCTTCAAAGGTATCTACCTTTGCGCAAGATTACTCTTGACAAAGATGTAGATAGAAGGGTGGTGACACTTCTATTACAAAAGGAGCCTTCACAAGATATTCAGAATAAGAGAGAACAATACTGCTTTGGCTGAGTATGTTAACTCTGTAATTCTGCCGACGCTTTTGTGAAGTATTTAAGAACTTATTACTCGTTTAAGCCCCCACCCTTGATTTACTCAGTGGAGTTCTATTTTTTAGTATGGCTCTGTTTAGAATGTGTGTAGTAATTTGACTGAGACAAACATGCAGTAACTTTAAACTGATTAAATCGAAGTTAAATTTGTAACATTACAAATAACACAATTTAATATTCACTTAAGGTTTTAACAGTTGGAAATAATGTGGATAGTTATCAATCAAGAAAGGTTATCATCACTGTCTTTAGGGAATGGGAGATATTACAAGAAGTTCAAGTGGCAGCATATAACTGAAATTAGCTGCCAATGACAGTTCTGCTCCTTCATATGGGTTGGTTCTTTTCACTCTGCTCACGCTCGTCTCTGATCAAGGTTGTCAGGGGTAGCTCGTTTCCCAGAAACGTCAAGGAGAGTCTACAACGTGTCCCATCTTGTTCCAAAGATAGTACTTTCTGCTGGTACTACCAAAAACTATAGTAAAAGAATAGAACGAAACTCTCTTCTGAGTATGGCGTTGTCCACCCCATAGTTATGGGTTCCTATCTTCCCATATCACCATCCGAATTACTCAGACTTTACCCTTGATGAGAATTAAATTTAATCCCTTGGGATAAAACATTCTTTACATTTAAATAGAATAGCTTTCATTGTTACTTTATATTGAAATGAAGTGGTTAATAATAAAGATAGAGTCTGTTCACATAGACAGCTCCACTGATTGAAAATTGTTCACACTATAAATTGAAAATGTTGTCATTTATGTTTTACATTGATTGAAAAGTTTGTAAATTTCATTACTTTAAAATGAGTATTTTCACACTGGTTTAAATCTTAAAAGCGTACATTAATTTTAAAGTGACTATGTTTATTGGGAACATTTACACTGCTTTGAAAATGTAATTATTATACTTAGAATGCACATCATTTCTTTTATCTACCCCTCCCTGCTCCATAGGGAACCTGGACCTACTTTATGCTTTTAGTTCTCTTTACAAAACTAGCAGTAAAGCAATCACCAGCCCGTTCAGCGGTGGTTCATAAATTATCAGTCTAGATACTTGGGCGTCCTGTATTTTCACACATTCAAATTCACATGGTAATATATATATATATATATATATATATATATATATATATATATATATATATATATATATATATATAATATATATATATATATGAATATATACATATATATATATATATATATATATATAAGTATATATATATATATATATATATATATATATATATATATATATATATATATATATATATATATATATACTAGGATGTATGTTAGTTCACATGTTAATAATGAAATATAGAATGAAAAATGCACTACTTGCGCCAATCCTGGTTAAAGTCTTGTTGCTCAGATGAATAAAAGACATATTTCGGTCTCTTACACGCGTTTGGGTTCTCTTTAATTTGACAAAAGATTTCCTCTCTGACTCCGTGTGTTTCTTCAGTTTCCTAGTCCCAATGTTCCTACTTAAATTGTAGAGATTGCATATGCTTTGTAAGTCTTATTTGGTTCACCAATAAAAGGTCCGGTTAAAAAAAGGAATTACGAATCTAATCTTCACTCTGGCGAGGTCTAACGTTGTCTTGGCGAGCGGGAAATTCACAGTGAAATAAAACTGCGAAATGGTCAGACTATATTCCTATCTTCCCACGCATTGTTGTAATGAATCTAATCAGAAAGATCCATTACTTTCAAATCATGCAGAAACGGTGGGATAATTTCAAAAATATTCCACCCGAAATAAGGTGCATGAAGTAAAAGTTCATGTATAACATATATGGACATCTGGAGCCTTGCATACACTTTTGCAAACACATTTGTAGTCTCATATTGTCTCAAACGTAATAAATCATTGATTACTTTTAAACAAGTGACCGGATGCGATTATGTCACACTTGTCTGCCCACATGTGTCACACTGACAGTAATCCAGTTATCTGTCGTATGAGTACGCAAAACTCCGTGTTTGCCCAGCTTATTAACAAACAAGTGTCACAAATGTTTGAACATACAAACTACTTGCTCCTTAGCCGACAATGAGAAGAAATTGGTACTGTTAAAACTACACAAATTAAAATCAGTACAAAATATGTCTCCGTTCCTGACGGAGTGAAACAGTGATCGTGAAGAGGTCGTCCATTTCGTCACAGAACTATGAAGTAAGGACTCTAACCAATTGCTTGACGAGCTGCTTGCCGGAGAGGCAGTAGAAATATCAAGTAAGGGCATTACCCCGCCGCTTGACATGTTTAATACCTTTGTCGCCGCTGAGACCGGAGGTAAGGAATTGAACCCATTGCTTTGCGTCTCTGTTAAATTTTGCCTGGTGTTAGCAATTATAGGGGCTTCTGGTTTTCCCGGGGTCACATAAGGACTCCCCAGGGCGAGATCATAATACATATCTCTCACCACTGCACCCCGTATGGTCCCAGGAATGTATGGGGTTAAGACTTGAACTAATGCCACACCATGCCATGAAATACCATCGCTAGGCAAAATTGCACATAGATCCACCGTTTCAGTGCTCCACTGCTCAGAACGCACTAGGCATTCTGAGGTTTAGGCCGAGAACGTAAGGTGCGTATCAAATAAACACGTCCCAGAACGTCTGTTAATTTCCACCACTCCGCAGTTTTGGAGCGACGCCCATGGCATGTCAGACACTACGCGATGTGGTCTTATGGAAGCGACCCGCTGCGCGTGCTGATTACTCCTACAGTCCGCTGAATTAAAGGAATTAGTTTTACAAAATCTACATCATCTATTCCCTTGTCACTGGTTACTTGCGGTGTCATGTCGGGTCACTGTGTGGTTGTTATTGTGTTGGAATTTAGACTTGATTTGGTTTGGGGGGTAAAGGTTCTCTAGGGGTCTCTCTAGATGGTTGGTTGTTAGAAAGCTCTGGAGTATTTCGAGATGACATCTCTGCAGGTCTTCGTTTCTGGCTTGCTGTCTCAATTAGTGCATTTATGAAACGCTCAGCCCGAAGCAAAACTTCTTCGTGCTTTTCTGCGCCTTGTTCAGCAATGAACTTACGCATATCAGGCCTTTATCTGTTCAACCAAGATTAATTCTTGGAGGCCTTCATAAGGGTTAGGAAGAGCATCTACACATTGCTGCAGAGGGCCCAAATCAGATGGGCCGGACATGTTGTTCGCATGCCTGAAACCCCCCCCCCCCCCCCCAAGCAGTTAATGTACAGCGAACTCTCCATGGATAAGCGAACAGTAGGGGGACAAAAGAAACGCTTCAAAGACACACTGAAGGCATCGCTGAGCAGCTTCAAAATCGATGTCTCCTCCTGGGAGACTATTGCATCTCTGATAAAGATAATGACGACTGGAAAATCGCTGGCTTCTATTGGGTGTTGCGTCAAAATACTCCACGATGACGGGGCGAAAGTGGGTAGATGAAGGTTACTCCAAGAATGGAATGCAATGGCATCAGCCAAGGCGCTAGTGTAATGTAATACTCCGTGTGTAGATAATATACTATGAACTAGCTAGTGGCTATTAATTGAAGACTGCAGGACTAGTAACTTAAGAGCACATGAATTAACATGCCACGAATAATTCTGGATGGTTTCTTAGTGCCCGATTCAAAAACACAGTACCGTTGGACCAGAGCTGAAAATAAACAGACAGTTAATAACAAGTTTATAACATAGTCATTACAAGCGCGCACTACACAGTACTTTCACTCACTTCATCACAATAACAAACACGTCCTCCCCACGTCTTTCCCTCTTCTTACTTGTTCATTACAGAATCACAACCACTAACGTAGTTCCCCCCTCCTCTCTCTCTCTCTCTCTCTCTCTCTCTCTCTCTCTCTCTCTCTCTCTCTCTCTAAGAAGCTAGACAATAGTTCAGGTAACTTCACCCAGGCGTGACGGCTGGCCTGCCCAGGCGCGGACGTCTGACCTTTCACACACTCGGTATTATGCCGACATTATAAACAAATCCATGTTACTCATTCAGAACTTAAATGGGAAAATACAAGCGCCCACATCAACATAGGTAATTGGGACTGTACTGGACGTTATAAAATTAATGTGGCGATGACACACACTACTATCAACCGAGTATCTAAACTATACACAAAGTTAAAAATACATCTATTTAAAATGGAACATAAAACACCAACCTAAAATAAATCATCTCCCCCTTTCTGTTTTCAACTTAAAAATCTGTCAAATATATCTTCTGTCCTGCCGTACTTATTAGTAAAGTTAAAATGGGTAGTTAGCAAAATGAAGTTATACCTCCCAGGTTATTTCCAACAATTACTTTATATTAACCCATATATATTAAGAGAAATACAGTAATTAAGTCTCCTACCTCTATATTATTAATCGTACAGCACAAGCACAAAATTAGGATTATATCAGAGCTGTGTGCTTTCTGTGCTTCTCTATGGCGTGGAGAACTGGAGAGTTACAGAGAAGGAAATGTCGAAATTGTCCTCTTTTCACGCAACATGCCTAAGAAAAATTCTCAGAATCTTTTGGCCGAATACCATCACCAACCAAGATCTGCTTACTCGGAGCAAGCAAGAGGACATGCACACCATCATAGCTGGCAGACGCTGGAGCTGGGTTGGCCATGTCCTCAGAAGAGACCCCGATGCCATCACAAGAACAGCTATGCTATGGACCCCTGAAGGAAAACGAAAGAGAGGCCGACCAAAAACAACTTGGCGGAGGACTGTGGAGGCTGAGATGCAAAGAATGAACCAGAGTTGGCGCACTGTACGAAAGATAGCCACCGACCGAGCAAAGTGGAATCAATTTGTTGTTGCCCTACAAGACGCCACCAGGCGTAATGGCCACTGACTGCTTTGACGGTCGACGGCTAAGGATCACAGAAGAAGAAGAAGAAGCAATTTATGCCACCACTGACAGTGTCTTGACATGGTCATCGGTTGTCAGGTTGCTGAGATAGTCTACAGTCTGCATGTTGTTAAGACGTTATCCCATACTTCGATAATCTGTACAGAGTACCTGATGTTGGAGTGCATTATTTTTTTGGTGTTGCTGATGGACTTAGTGTAGTTTGGATGAGATTGTATCAATAAAGTGTGAAATGTTGGCTGCTTAATTTATTTTGATCATAGTACAGAACCATTGTATATGGATTGATTGCATACATTTCTCATTGGTATGGTTAATTTTTGGGCCTGTTTATGTTTGTTGAATGAGATTCTGCCTCATGATGTTATTTAGTTGTAAATATAAACAATTATGCAGTCATGGCATGATGCATGACCCTTGTGATAAAACAAATGCCCTTAATGATAGCAATCTGTACAGCATTTACTGAAATTATAGTGGATGAGACATAACATATTTGAGAGTAATTGTTGATAATTTTCGTGCAATGATGTATTTTAAAAAAAAAAAGTAGCTGATATACAAGATTTTTTTTATTTTTTCAAAACTGTTGTGTAAATGCATTCACCTGTATATCATGTTTAATCTACTATTTCTACAAATTATAATACATGTAAAATAAAAGACCTGGGTCAGATCTATCTGACCAACCCAACTCATCCACATAACAAGGTGTACCAGTTTTTTCACATTCCTCTCCTCTAATGGCTGCCTGTATCTGCCATATTATCATTAATCTCTTTTTTCCATACAATAAGGTGGGTGATATGTTTCCACCTGACCACCTAAGAAAACATGTGTATTCTACATCTCTGGTAATTTGTTATAAGATAAACCAACCTCTAGGCCCTGCAGAAGTCAGCTAGGGACCTGGGTACTTACTGTCGTATGGCAGTATCTCTCACTCACATTTTTAAATAAAATATTAATAATTTCTGCCTTACCACGAATTCAATGAATAAACACAGGAACGATGACCATGGCCCAGATTCAGCTTTGCTGCCGGCTTGACTATGAAATTTTATGTATTTACTTTAATTTTAGTTAAAATTCATACTTCAGTACATCGTCCTGGCTGAGGGACAGTATTTCTGCAAATGGCGACGAGCCTTCTAAGTTTTCAATAATATTAAATGTGTTGGCCAATGAGATCGAACGACTTCCAATTTTGATTTGAATTTGAAAAATAAAGCCAAAATTACACACTAAAGTGATGTACCTCTGTCGGTCGGTCCGTCCGATCTTGGCGTTAGTTAAAAATAGACTTGCTTTTTGGCCTAATACATTTGCCTCTCACTCCTAAAGTTCCCCACTTGGACTTTGACCCTCCCTCTTCTGCTTCTTTTCAACAACGCGTGCAAAAAATTGTCACCGATAGTGAATGCTAAAACGAGGGTCTGTCCGACTGTCTGTACGAACCTATACAGTATTATGACCATATCTTTATTATTATCTGGAGGAATTTGTATTTTAAAACATATTATTACTCAGGAGAAGATATTCTATCTAACTAACCAAGTTTTATGGTCATATCCCTTGTAATAAAGAAGTCCATATATTTTCCAGAATATTCGGAAATTTCTACTTTTCTATAAATACTCCATCCTTCCCCCTTTCTCCCTTTGTTCAAACTGAAACCAGTAGTCTGTTACGTCATAAACTGTACTATTTGGCAGGCCATGCGCTGTCTGTGTGTTTATACATTTCCCACGATGTGATTATATTAAGCGGTATGCATGGGGCGTTTCCGCCTTTTTATTCAAACTTGCCTAACACTACTACGTGCGTTTGCTTACAAATCTGTGTTGTTTCAACCAACACGTGTTAAAAGTATCACTTTTCTGTCGCTCCTTCCCCCCCCCCTCCAGATGAAAACCGGATTGATCGTGTCCCCATGCTCTAAATAGTTTCAAGGACGTTAGGGAAAGATAGTATTATTTATTCGTCGTTACTGTCTAACAATACCCGATGCGTTTGCAGGCGGGGCGAAGACGAAACCTCACAACTCCACTAATTTTTATTTCTACACTATTTTAACTATACAAATACTACAAATGGGATCGGTGTATCAATGTATATCACCACAATCATGACCAGGAGCTTTTCCATTCTTTAACCCTTTGATTGCTGGGATGATTTCTTCTTTTCTTGGGGTGTCTGTATTAACATCTAGATCATTTTCAGCCTCAGGAACTGTAGTGGGTTTGATGGTATTGTATGATGGTGATGGTACTACGTGTGATGCATGAGGTCAGCTGTGAAGGCTCCTGAGATAATATGTAGCTGTGAATGGTCAGAAGGCCCTTCTTGCTACCACTACGACCTCACACTTATCTTTTTTTTTGTGTTCTAATGAATGTGGCTACGTTAAATGTCTAGGGTAATGATATGTAATGTGGTGTGTTAGTTTATAGACACACACACAGATATTTACTAAGTCTAATAATATTAACAAATGTTATAATACACTGAACTAACTCAAGTGTGTAAAATTTTGATAGAAATTATCTTACATTTATTTGATCTGGACCGAGTTTTATTTCGGCCAGAACATATGAAAGGTTTAGAAATTATGAAAGAAATGCATGAAATTATTACATAATAAATGCAAGAGTGTACATATGTATGTTACTAGACTATTTAGTTTTATTAATGTTTATAGTAGTCATCTAATTTGGGAGACCGTTTAATGGTTGTGCTGTTGGGGTGGCCTCATCACTCCAGTCTATATTGACTACACAGTGTCCAGTAAATTGCAGGAATTTTATGGGATTGTTAGTAACTACTTTGAGTTGGTGAATTCTCAGCAGACCAGAGGCTCACTCAACTTTGAAGATGTAGCTCTGGTGCTGAGATCTGGTGGCCCCCACCTCTCCGAGCTTGGGGGCAATAATAGATTTATGGTGACCCCACCTCTCCGTGCTTGGGGCAATAGTAGGCTGCTCTGACACAACGTTACTGCACGGATCCACTCTGGTAAAATCACCAACTTAGTTGACACCGCCTTGGTGCCAACTGAAACTCACAGCTCTGCAATCAAAGTATTGGTTATGTGTCAAAATTCCATTCTCTAACCATGTCTGGACACAACACTACACAACAACAACACCATATAGACAGGTCAGATCTCTCTGACCATACAGCACATTTTACCATGTGGGTTTCACATCGGATAAGTCCTCCCAGACTACAGATTCTGAAATAGGTTCATTAGTTTCCTGCCCTAAAATAGGATAGGTAATATGTTTCATTGATCTCAACACTTGATCTGTCCTTCCTAATCCTTGCTGGAGTTTATGTATTTTATTTGTCTCTAGACCCTGAACTGGGGCGGGGGGGGGGGTCTAGAGCGAACCCTTACTTGTTGTAAGGAACAGATTATGCTATTGCAGTATCAAATCACTCGAACCTTAAACAAATATTAAAATGTACAAAGAATTAATTTCAGTCTTACCAGAAATATGAATATAGTACACAGTAAATAAGTGCTAGCAAAACTCTGCTGAGCTGCTGGCTATAGTATGGTGTCCCACTGAATATTATGTATTATTTCTGGGAAATCACCACTACAATTAATGACTGTGTTACTGGACAGACTTATGTCGAATGGCAAAAATGTGCGTCTCTATCCCGCTGATATAAAATGCGTTGGCCAATCAGATCAGAAGACCAAGCTTTTCAATTCAAAATTTGAAAATAAAGTCAAAATTACATCTTTTTTTCTCAAATGTACGTCCGTCCCATTTTATCTTTTCCCAAAAAAGTCAAAAGTACATCTCAATTTTTAAAATGTACGTCGGTCACAATTTATCTTTTTCCCACAATTTCACTTGTTTTTTTGGACTAACACATGTAAAACTGCACGAACCTGCCTCCTAAGTTATTTTTAGCCACTACTGTCCGCTACTCCCCCCTCTCTTGCATTCTAACTAGATTTGAACACTTGAGTCTCAAGGTTACGATTTTGTGTGCAAATAGTGGCATGTTTGATTCAATGCAGTCTTTCGCTGATGTGAACAACCCCGTCTTTTGTCATTATCTTTCTTATTATCTGTCCGTCTGTATAAATGAAAGTATATTATTTCACTGCTCAGAATGGGCCATCCGGCCAGCTAATTTTTATATTCCTAACATTAATATTAAGAAAAAGTTACTTTTGAATTTTGTAATATTTCAAGCATCTGCGTTTGCCGCTGAATTCAAATAAAAGGCTTGGTATCGCAAAAGCGTCCAATAAATGACTGTGGCGTATCATATCCAAGGTCCCTTCTGTCGAATTCCTTACTTTATGTCAACTTGGGGGGGGGGGGGGGAGCGTGACTTTTCCTCCTTGCCCCACCAATTTGCGTCCATTAACCTCGCTAGTTCAAGTACGCGTTCAGTCAGATTTTTGTCTTTTGATCCTCGTTCCGTTTTGCCTTCAAGTCTAACACCTGCTGACCCACGGCGCGGGCGATCATGTATTCCAGCAACTTACGCATTGGTTTTTATCCCTACGTTGTATCATTGGAGATATTTTGACGTTGTATCACTGTTAATTTTTACGACACATCTCCCCACCTGAAAACATGCCTACGGCAAGTTTTAAAACCAGTGATACACATAGACAAAATCTCTCCTTACGCCTGCCATTACTCTAATTTTGATCACAGGGGTGCCGACTGCGGAAATCTGCACCGACATTCAATTTACCTGGGATATATTGGATACTAAACTGATACGGTTGAAGCAATAAAGACCACCTCAGCAATCTTGCGTTTTCATGCTTAGCCTGAGATAAGAATACGAGAGGCTGATGATCCGTCTCGACCACAAAAGTCCTACCATACAGATAGATTTGAAACTTCTTTATTGCCCAGACCAACGCTAAACATTCTTTTTCGCTTGTGGAGTATCCTTGTTCCGCCTTATTCAATTTGCGGCTTGCATAAGCGACTGGTTTCAGTTCCCCATCAGGTGAAGATGATCTTTGCAACAACGCCGCCCCGAGTCCTACATTGCTGGCATCGGTTCTCAAGACAAAGTCCTGTGTCAAATCAGGTAGTTTGAGAATAGGCTTGCTAGTGAGTTTTTCCTTTAAATCCTGGAACGCTAATTCACTTTGCGCAGTCCAATTAATTTTATCTAGAAGTCCCTTGCGAGTCAGATCAGTCAGAGGAGCACAAATAGAGTTAAAATCTTTGATATATTTTTGATAAAATCCGCATAACGACACAAATGATCGCACGTCCTTTTTTGTTTGTGGTCTAGGTGCTCTCTGCAGTTTTTCCAAGTTCTTAGGATCAGGGGTCATGCTACCCTGATATACCGTGTGTCCCAAGAATTCCAACTCTTTGCATCCAATGCAACATTTTGTTGGCCTAGCAGTTAAGTTCGCCTCCCTAAGCCTATTAAATAACATTTCTAGAGCTTCAATGTGTTCTTCAAATGTCTCTGTGGCGACGAGAATATCATCCATGAAATTCGTGATACATGGGTTATTCAGGGGATCCAACAATTTGCGCATCATCCTTGAAAATACACTCGGAGCATTTTTTCAGTCCGAATGGTAGCATGTTGAATTCATAATGTCCATCCGAAGTGCTAAAAGCCAAATAAGGTCTCACTTCAGGCTTCACTGGGATCTGGTAATAGCCTTTACTAAGATCCACCTTTGAAAAGTATTTTGACTTGTTCAGTCTGGCAAATAACTGTTTTGTGTCTGGTAATGGATCCACTTGTCCTTCTGTGACAGCATTCAGTTTCCTGTAATCTATGCACAGTCTGTGTTCCCCAGACGGTTTTCTCAACAAAACGACACTAGAGCTAAAAGATGATTCACTGTGTGAAATGATCCCTTCCTTCAACAAATAATCTATTTCTTCCTTCAATGCCTTCTCCTTCGCGAACGGAATAGAATAGGCTCTCATACAGATTGGGTTTGAGTCTACCAGTTTCATGTCATACTGTAGCAAATTTGTATGGCCTGGTTTATCTGTTAATACATCTGTATGTTCCTCCAGAACCTGTTGAACTCTCTCCCTCTGGTTTTTAGTCAGGTGCTTACTGACTTTTACCTGTGCTGCTGTTTCACAAGGATGTAATGGGTATTCATGTGAGGTGAGTGGTTCCTTTTGCATTTGAGTTGCGATAGCTAAGGTCAGTAAGGGGGTGCTTTCCTGGAGTGGTCTGTCCAGATACTTCTTTAACAGGTTTACATGATAAACTTTCTCCTTCCCCTTTTTGTCAATTTTATAGTTTGTTCTAGACACCTTCTCTAGAACCGTATATGGACCTTGCCATCCAATTTGTAATTTATTCTGGCTACCGGGTAGTAGAAGCAGCACCTTCTCTCCGACTGCCAGTTCTCTGTCCTTTGCCTTCCTATTAAAATATGCTGCATGTTTCTTCCTGGCTTGTTTCAAATTATCATTTGCCAGTTTCCATCCAGCTTTCAAACGAGTGGTCAGTTCGTTCACGTATTGATAAGATGAGGTAACAGTCTCTTCCGCCTTCTCATCTGTCCAGGTCCTTAATAGAGCTTCTAATGGACCTTTTATTGGCCTCCCAAATAGCAGAGTTGCGGGAGCCATCCCGGTTGAACTATGTGGTACCTCCCGGTACGCAAACAATGCGGCGGGCAGGAATTGATCCCACAGATCCGGTTTTTCGTGTGCCAGCTTTCTCAGGATAGAAATGAGAGTCCCGTTGAACCTCTCTACCTGGCCGTTCCCTTGTGGATGGTACGGACTACAATGAAAGTGTCTGGCTTGAAATAGCTTAAAAACTTCTTCCGTTAGTTTCCCCTTGAACTGAGAACCATTATCCGTCAAGATTTGATGCGGGAATCCTAATCGGGTAAATATTGTAAGTAGTGCCTCTGCTACATGTTTTGAATCAATTGATGGCAGGGCTACCGCCTCTCCCCACATAGAACAAGTGTCCACCAGAGTAAGGATGTAACTGTTCCTCCTCTTGGTCCGAGTGAGAGGTCCTACAATATCCACTGCAACCCTCTCAAAAGGTGTTCCCACTATGGGCATTTCCCCTAGAGTTGCAGGAGCAGTCCAGTGCTTTGGAGCTACCCTTTGACATTCTGGGCAGGATTTGACATATCTTTTTATATCCTCCGTTATCCCTGGCCAGAAGTAATGACAAGCTATACGCTGTCCTGTGGCGCTGATCCCCATGTGACCACTGAAGGGAATCGCATGCCCGAGTTCCATCACTTTATCTCTATATGAAGTGGGAAGAACCAGCTGGTTGTGACCATTTGTTCCAGTTCCGGCCTTCCTGTATAAGAGTTTGTTCTTCATGAAATATTCCCCCTTGCTCGGAGGTGTGTGGCATTTGGGCAATTTTTTAAAACATGGCTTGAGTGTCCTATCCTCAGCCTGCGCCTTCCTCATCTCCTCTGGATGAGCATTTATAGGTTCACCTTCTTCCTCCTTCTTCTGTGACCTGGTCTGCACTGTCGCCATGATCACAGGTCTCTCGGGATTCCCCAAGAAGACGTATCTACACCCCAATATCAGAGGGTAGATTGGTTCATCTATCACTGCTGCTCTGATTTCTCCTTCCACATAGCGAGTTTTCACCGTTATCCTTGCGATGGGAAGTGTCATGAGTGGTATGTCCTTAGTTGCCCCTTGTATTTCCACTGTTTCTGTGGTATACTGACTTGGGTCCACTAGGCTAGACTTCACAACTGAATCATAATCCAAACCTGTATCATAAAGGCACCTTATGGTGACCCCATTACAAATAACATCCTCACAAACTGGGGGGTGATAAGGTTCCTGTTGTCCATTAGGATTAACCTTTAATCTTTGCGTCCCCGACTTCATTGCAGCAATGTTTGAAGGTTTCCTTCTACAAAATTCGGTGTTATGGTTATCCTTCTTGCACCATTTACACCATCTTTTTCCTTGGTTCAACGGTTTTCTTTCATTGAATTTTTGGTCATTGAACTGTGAGTTTCTGTCGCGATAGTCATTTCTTGGCCGTTCAAAGTTTGTCCTACCTTTATTTCCCTGCTCTCTATTATCAAATTTATTAAATTGCTGTGGAGCTTTAAAATTGTCTATGTGCTTCTTTTTAGCACCACTTACCTCTGCCTGGGCTGCCTGATACCTCTCAGCACATTTAAAACCTCCCCCAACTTCTCTGCACCTTGTTCCATGAGAAATTTTCTCATGTCTGGAGCCATGGACTCTCTCAATTGCTCAATCATGATCATTTCTTTAAGATCTTGGGTCTTCCCCAGAGCAGTCCATTTCTCCAAATAGGTTTCTAGTCTGGCAGAGAATTGGTGGTATGTCTCCCCAGACAACAATTTGGCATTTCTAAATTTCTTACGATAAAATTCCCCATTTTTTTCGTACCTCAATAACAAAGCCTGCTTTAACATGTCATAATTCTCCTGGTCTTCTCTGTGCATTTTTGCAAAGACTTCGTAAGAAGTACCTCTCAGTCCCTGTGATAGCTTTAAACTCCATCTCTCTCTCTCTCTCTAACCCATATGTAGTAGCTAATAACTCAAAACGTCCTAGGTACCCCTCTATGTCATCGTCTTTTTCAACAAAATGGTCTAAATGAAACCCCATAGCTGAGTTTGAGGCTCCCAGACTGGGCGTAGCATCTGAGGCAAAAGGGCTGGCACCATTTTCAGGGGCCGGGCCTTGTAGCTCCAGCTCCCTTAGTCGTAATTCGTGCTCCCTTTGCAACCTTCTATCTTCTGCCTCCCTTTCGGCAGTCAATCTTTTATCTTCTGCCTCCCTTTGCTGTCTTTTTCTTCGGCCTCCAATGCCTTTGCCTCTTTGTCAGCCTCAATCTGCAACCTCTTAGTCTCAGCCTCAATCTGTAACCTCTTAGTCTCAGCTTCAATTTGTAACCTCTTCTCTTCAGCCAACCGTTCGGACTCTAATTTTCTTTCAGCCTCTTTGTCTAATCTCCTTTCTTCCCGTTCAATATATTTATCACATTCAGCCGTTACATGTTGAATTAAAATCTGACCCTCCATTCCCATCTCCTTTGCCGACAGCACAGCAGCTAATCGGAATTTTGCCAGCTCCGCCATTCTTTTTAGACAATATAACAATATACAAGATAAATCTCTAACCACTAAAGAACTTCTACTTACTATAGTCTAACTAATTCTAATTAATTAATTAACTAATTACTGGCTGTGAAGATTCACCAACTTTTATCTGCAGGGACACTTTTACTTTTAAGGGAATTTTACAATTTTGTTCCCCTAATTTTATTTCTCCCACCAGGAGATCCTAATATACTTAATGGGCTAATTATCCCGGGACAAAGAGACCCCAATATATGTAATTAATTTAAATCCCGAGATCGAGCCACCCAATATATGTAGTGGGTTTGATGGTATTGTATGATGGTGATGGTACTACGTGTGATGCATGAGGTCAGCTGTGAAGGCTCCTGAGATAATATGTAGCTGTGAATGGTCAGAAGGCCCTTCTTGCTACCACTACGACCTCACACTTATCTTTTTTTTTGTGTTCTAATGAATGTGGCTACGTTAAATGTCTAGGGTAATGATATGTAATGTGGTGTGTTAGTTTATAGACACACACACAGATATTTACTAAGTCTAATAATATTAACAAATGTTATAATACACTGAACTAACTCAAGTGTGTAAAATTTTGATAGAAATTATCTTACATTTATTTGATCTGGACCGAGTTTTATTTCGGCCAGAACATATGAAAGGTTTAGAAATTATGAAAGAAATGCATGAAATTATTACATAATAAATGCAAGAGTGTACATATGTATGTTACTAGACTATTTAGTTTTATTAATGTTTATAGTAGTCATCTAATTTGGGAGACCGTTTAATGGTTGTGCTGTTGGGGTGGCCTCATCACTCCAGTCTATATTGACTACACAGTGTCCAGTAAATTGCAGGAATTTTATGGGATTGTTAGTAACTACTTTGAGTTGGTGAATTCTCAGCAGACCAGAGGCTCACTCAACTTTGAAGATGTAGCTCTGGTGCTGAGATCTGGTGGCCCCACCTCTCCGTGCTTGGGGGCAATAATAGATTTATGGTGGCCCCACCTCTCCGTGCTTGGGGCAATAGTAGGCTGCTCTGACACAACGTTACTGCACGGATCCACTCTGGTAAAATCACCAACTTTGTTGACACCGCCTTGGTGCCAACTGAAACTCACAGCTCTGCAATCAAAGTATTGGTTATGTGTCAAAATTCCATTCTCTAACCATGTCTGGACACAACACTACACAACAACAACACCATATAGACAGGTCAGATCTCTCTGACCATACAGCACAATTTACCATGTGGGTTTCACATCGGATAAGTCCTCCCAGACTACAGATTCTGAAATAGGTTCATTAGTTTCCTGCCCTAAAATAGGATAGGTAATATGTTTCATTGATCTCAACACTTGATCTGTCCTTCCTAATCCTTGCTGGAGTTTATGTATTTTATTTGTCTCTAGACCCTGAACTGGGGCGGGGGGGGGGGGTCTAGAGCGAACCCTTACTTGTTGTAAGGAACAGATTATGCTATTGCAGTATCAAATCACTCGAACCTTAAACAAATATTAAAATGTACAAAGAATTAATTTCAGTCTTACCAGAAATATGAATATAGTACACAGTAAATAAGTGCTAGCAAAACTCTGCTGAGCTGCTGGCTATAGTATGGTGTCCCACTGAATATTATGTATTATTTCTGGGAAATCACCACTACAATTAATGACTGTGTTACTGGACAGACTTATGTCGAATGGCAAAAATGTGCGTCTCTATCCCGCTAATATAAAATGCGTTGGCCAATCAGATCAGAAGACCAAGCTTTTCAATTCAAAATTTGAAAATAAAGTCAAAATTACATCTTTTTTTCTCAAATGTACGTCCGTCCCATTTTATCTTTTCCCAAAAAAGTCAAAAGTACATCTCAATTTTTAAAATGTACGTCGGTCACAATTTATCTTTTTCCCACAATTTCACTTGTTTTTTTGGACTAACACATGTAAAACTGCACGAACCTGCCTCCTAAGTTATTTTTAGCCACTACTGTCCGCTACTCCCCCCTCTCTTGCATTCTAACTAGATTTGAACACTTGAGTCTCAAGGTTACGATTTTGTGTGCAAATAGTGGCATGTTTGATTCAATGCAGTCTTTCGCTGATGTGAACAACCCCGTCTTTTGTCATTATCTTTCTTATTATCTGTCCGTCTGTATAAATGAAAGTATATTATTTCACTGCTCAGAATGGGCCATCCGGCCAGCTAATTTTTATATTCCTAACATTAATATTAAGAAAAAGTTACTTTTTGAATTTTGTAATATTTCAAGCATCTGCGTTTGCCGCTGAATTCAAATAAAAGGCTTGGTATCGCAAAAGCGTCCAATAAATGACTGTGGCGTATCATATCCAAGGTCCCTTCTGTCGAATTCCTTACTTTATGTCAACTTGGGGGGGGGGGGGGGGGGCGTGACTTTTCCTCCTTGCCCCACCAATTTGCGTCCATTAACCTCGCTAGTTCAAGTACGCGTTCAGTCAGATTTTTGTCTTTTGATCCTCGTTCCGTTTTGCCTTCAAGTCTAACACCTGCTGACCCGCGGCGCGGGCGATCATGTATTCCAGCAACTTACGCATTGGTTTTTATCCCTACGTTGTATCATTGGAGATATTTTGACGTTGTATCACTGTTAATTTTTACGACAGGAACATTCAATCGTATCTCTGGTGGTTCCTTATTCAGAGTTTCTCTGAAATGCTCTGCCCATCTTGTTTCCTGTCCCTCTACTGCTGTGATGAGATTTCCTTGCTTATCTCTTACTAATGTAATATTGTTTGCACCTCGTTTTCCACTGATGATTTTAGTTATTTTGTATACTGTGCTTTGTTCATTTCTCAGTGCTGCCTCTTCTGCCTGTCTTGCAATGTCATCCAGAAATGTCCTTTTGTTAGCAAGGGTTTGACGTTTAACTTCCTTGTCCAGCTGACTGTACTGCTCACTATATATTGCCTTTAACCTGGGAGACTTAGCTTCTGTTTTCTTTCTTTTCATTTCCTTTCTCTTCGCTATGGTGTTTAGCGTATCTGGTGTTATCCAGTCTTGGCTCTTTCTTTCCTGGAATCCCAAGCATGACTTGCTGCTTTCCTTGTATATTGTTGAGATGGTGTTGAATCTCTGGTCAACATCATCGGTCTCTGTTCTCTCCTGGCTTTTGATAATCTCATATCTTCTCTTTACGTCGACCACGAAAGCTTTTCTGGTGAGGGGATCCTTCAGTTTCGTGATGTTGTATCTTTTCTGTTTGACTGCAACTGGTCCAGCAGCTCTGAGTTTCACTTTCAGTCTTGCTACTACTAGGTGATGATCACTTCCCACATCTGCGCCTCTTCTTACTTTCACGTCTTGTAGTGCATGTCTCCATCTGCCATTGATCATTATGTGATCTATCTGGTTTCTGTCTCGTCCGTTTGGTGATTCCCATGTTAACTTGTGCACTTCCTTGTGTGGAAAAAGTGTTCCTCCAATGACCAGGTTGTTAATACCGCAGAAGCTTATTAATTTGTCCCCATTCTCATTTGCTGTTCCACTGCCGCATTTCCCCATTACTCTTTCGTTATAATTATTGTGTGCTCCCACTTTCACATTTAGGTCTCCCATTACTATAATGAGATCGTACCTGGGTGTAGTTTCCATTTCTTTTTGTACCTGTTGATAGAACTCGTCTTTGATCTCTTCATCGCTGTCGTTTGTTGGTGCATAGCATTGTATAATTGTGGTGTTGGTGAACCTCCCTCTTAGTCTTGCTCTTATCAGTCTGTTGTTGAAGGGTTTCCATTCCAGTAATGACCTTTCCATTCCTTTCTTCAGGATAATGGCTACACCTTCGTTGTGCTGACCATCCTCTCTGCCAGAACAAAGTACTGTTTCCCCTGTAGCTGTTTTTATTCTCCCCTTACCTGTCCATCTGCTCTCGCTTATTCCCAGGATATGTATCTTGTAGTTCCTCATCTCTGCTGTGATTTGTCTCAGCTGTCCTGCCTCATTCATCGTTCTGACGTTCCAAAAACCAATTCTGGTTTCGTGTTTTGCGGTCGGGGCATCCGTTTTCATGCCAGTGGCTTCCTTTCGGCTTTCATCACTGTCAGTCATACGAGCCTGAGACTCCGGATGTCCGTCCCGCAGCAAAATTTTTCCATTTATGGTTGTTTCCGTAACGTGCGATTTTTTTACGTAGACAGGGGTGTCGGCCCTGTGCTAAAACCCCCAACCTGGAGGACCAGAGTACCAACTTTTGTCTGACCCCTACCCACGCAGACCAGTCCAGCTTGGTTGAACCTACCAGAAGTAAATCTCCCACTGGCATAGCTCTGGGGATTGTCAGGGTACACAAGCTGCCATACCGCTACAAGGTATAGGATCATTGATGGCAGATACATTGCTTCAAGCAGTGGCAATTCCAGGTTTACCTACACCACTGGGTACCTAAATACTGGAAATAAAATAATGATCCACATTAGGAAAGCATATTTGGCTATTTCCCAAAATGCATTCTTTCCTTTCATGCCACATTATACTCCACTCTCCTTACCACTCAAACATTCTCTTCCGTGGTAAACATACATAAATGATGGACAGGGACATGATCTGAGAGATACATCTAACATAAAAGTTCTCATCTAACATATTGTGTCTTTACTACCATGGTAACAAATTTCCCATTCATATCATGGGTCACCAATTGCACTCTCTTCCCATCAGCTCTCAACTATCTTACAACATAAAATGTGTCACCCCATCTAACACATCTCTTGCCAGCACTCAAGCAATTTCACCAACTATCACCACAAATATCACAAAAGTATCTCCAGATAGCATAGTATCTTCAATAATGTGAAGAGATCATCTATGTTCCACTTATCTGATGGTAACGTTTTGATAGCATTAATCATCAACAACTTCAGTCGCTCTTTAGAATGATGTGTAACATGTCTTTGCATGTATAGACACTGGAACACAATCTGGTTTCTCAGATGCTTGTTACGAGTAGATCCTATGGAAAGGAAGTGATCTTTGGAATGTTTTTTGGACAAGTTAAATTGTGGGTTGCGGCGATTGTACGCTCGATTAAGCGGAGGCTTGTTTAACTTTATAATAGAAATATCTCCTTCTATTTTGAGTGTCAGAGTACAGAAAAAGCGTGGTGAACGCTGTTATCTCAAATGATGAGATGAATTTATTCTGTACTGTTTTGAGCTGTGTTCTAAACAGCCTAGTCTCGTGATTGGGTTTTTTGGCGGGACGAGTGTGTGATTTAGGGGAGTCGAGTTTTGGACGTGGACCGAGCGGGTCGAGTTCCTGTGTTGTGATAGTGTCCTTTTTAGGATAGTCAGGATCCTATTTGGTTCTCCTCTCTTTATCTAGCTCATGTATGGCTCCTCGAATACCGCTTGTGTACGGCGGTGGCCACATCCCGGGCAACAGTCTTGGCTGACTGGCTAAACTACATGGGTGGAGTAGGAGCAATCTTACTCAAGGGAATGTCCATCCCTAGTACACAAAGACTGAGACGGTGAGTGAGGCGGAGGAATCTGAGAAGATCAACGGCTCGCAAAGCGAAACAGCAAAGTGTGTGGCGCACTGGAGGCGTGTCGGACATAGAAAAAGACAATGGCTAGCCACCGTGGAAGAGATTGGGGCCTTACCACGTACTTCCTACAGAATGTAATGGGATCACAACAACAAGATAAGAAACGATATGTAGAGAACTCTCTGTCCCCTGGGGAAGAATCTACTGTACAAATTAACAGGGAAGAGGCAACTCCTCTAATGAGTAAGGAAGTACATAATGACGAGTGTTCCTTAAATTCTGTTGAAAGGGAGCATTCTGAGAAAGACCACCTAAAAACTAGTAGGAGAAGCCTAAAAATAGGAACATAGAATGTTAGAACTCTGAACGGAGAAGGAAAGCTTGACAATCTTATATTAGAAGCAACAGACATGAAACTCGATATACTGGGAGTTGCAGAGGCAAGACTTTTGGATACAGGCTACATAAAAAGAGACCAGTACACGCTTATACACTCAGGCGGAGAAAAACATGAAAGAGGGGTAGGAATGTTGATAAAGAAGGAGTTAGAAAAATACGTATGTGGATACTGGACACACAATGACAGAATGATGTTACTAAAAATGAGAGCAAAGCCATTCGACATATCAATCTTACAAACTTATGCACCAACTAAAGATCACAGCGAGGAAGAAATAGAAGAATACTATGAAGAGCTACAACACACACTTAAACCAGTCAAATCAACAGATGTGTTGATAGTAATGGGTGATATGAATGCAAAAGTAGGAAAAGGAAAATACAAGAAAATAGTGGGACAGTATGGATTAGGGACAAGAAATGATAGAGGAGACAGACTTATCCAGTTCTGTGAAGAAAACCAGCTGGTCATATGTAACACCTTTTTTGAACACCACCCAAGGAAATTATACACATGGAAAAGCCCAGGAGATATAACACGAAATCAAATCGACTATATCATGATAAAACATAGATTTAAGAACAGTGTCACAAGTGCAAAGACATATCCTGGCGCCGACATAAATTCAGATCACAATCCAGTCGTCATCAAAGTAAATATAAAGCTGAAAAGAGCAGGAAACAGAAGACAGGAGGAACCCCAGATAGAAATATCAGCGCTGAAACAACCAGATATAAAACAGAAATATTTAATCGACGTCAAAAATAAATATCAACAGTTATTGACAGAAAGCATGGAGCAGTATAGAAGAGAAAACCCAGAAGAAAAAGCAACCGCAAAATGGGAATGCTTAAAAACAAGCATACAATCAGCAAATGCAAATTTACCTAAAAAGGAGTCTAAGAAAAATCAAATTTGGATGACAGATGACATCTTGAATAAAATGACCGAAAGAAAGAAAGCAAAAAACACTCCAGAATATAAAACAATAGACAATGACATACGTACTATGTGTAGAGAAGCAAAAGAACGGTGGATAGAAACAAAATGCAAGGAAATAGAAGACTTGGAAGCAAAGCACAGGACAAGAGATATGCATGAAGAAATAAAGAAATTATCAAATCGGTCACGGTTTGCACAAGGAGGAAGCTGTATCAAGAACAAAAATGGTGTAATATTACTTGATGAGAAAGACATATCAAACAGATGGGCAGAATACGTAAAAGAATTATTCGAGGACAACAGAGGTAAAAAACCATCACCAGATTCTAATGAAGGCCCAAACATTCTCAGATCAGAAGTAGAGAATGCCATTCATATGATACAAAAAGGAAAATCAGCAGGCATGGATAACATAAAAATTGAAATGATAGAAGCTCTGGAGAGCTTTGGTATAGATACAATCACAGAAATATGCAACGATGTATACAATACAGGATATATACCACACGACATGAAGACATCAGTTTTTATAACATTGCCCAAAAAACCAAATGCAACAGAATGTTCAGACTTCAGAACAATCAGCCTGATGAGTCATGCAATTAAGATACTGCTCAAAATCATACAGGAAAGAATAAAAAGTAAAGTAGACAGCGAAATCCAGGAAGAACAGTTTGGTTTTAGACGGAACAGTGGAACAAGAGAGGCAATATTTTGCCTAAGAATATTAGCAGAAAAATATACAGAGGTCCAAAAAAGTATGTATATGTGCTTCATTGACTATAAGAAGGCTTTTGACAGAGTCCATCATGAGAAAATAATTGAATGCCCGAAGACATAGGTATTGATGGAAAAGATATAAGAATACTCAGTAACCTTTATTGGGAGCAAACTGCCACAGTAAGAACTGGAAGGAATTATTCACCATACATAGACATAAAAAGAGGTGTCAGACAAGGTTGTGTGCTGTCCCCCTGCCTATTTAATTTATACACTGAAAAAATTTTCAAACAGATACAGGAAATACCAGGACTGAACATCAGTGGAAGGTCAATAAACAACCTTAGATATGCAGATGATACCGTGTTGTTAGCTGAAAGCGAACAGGAGTTACAGGAACTAGTGAAGCAAGTGAACAGTATAAGTCATGAATATGGACTCGACATTAATATTGAGAAAACAAAAACTATGATAATTAGCAAAACAGACTATAAACCCACATTAAAGATAAGCGTAAATGGGGAAATCCTGGAACAAGTCAAGAGCTACGTATATCTCGGTCATATAATAACAGAAGATGGCAGATGTGAAACAGAAATCAAGAAGAGAATAGGAATGGCCAAAGCTACATTCAACAACATGAAACATATACTGACATCCAAACAGTTATCTCACAAATTAAAACTGAGAATCATAAAGTGTTATATATATTCTGCATTTCTGTATGGTGCAGAAACATGGACGATGAATAAGCATTTGGAAGAAAGAATTGAGGCTCTTGAAATGTGGATATATAGAAGAATGGGGCGTATCTCATGGAAAGAGATGAAAACAAATAAGCAGGTCCTAGAAAATCTAGGTATGAAAAGAGAACTAATGAGGGAGGTCAAAGTTCGACAGCTAAAATACTTTGGCCACATAAAAAGGCATAACACCTTGCAGAAGACCATAACAGAAGGGAGAGTTGAAGGCAAACGTGCAAGGGGAAGACAGCGCTATAAGTGGGAAGACAACATCAAGAGATGGACAGGAAAGAGTCTGTCAGAGTGCACCATCAAGACAAGAGACAGAAGACGTTGGAGATCCATTACAGCCAACCTTCGTTGTGGAGATGGCAACTGATGATGATGATGATGATAGTGTATGCCTACGTAGTGCTTGAGGAAATGTCGACTTATATTTTCGCTGTGTGTACAGCATATTTGATAAACTGCGGTAAAGATTTGTGTAGGCCAAGATTAGTGTAGGCCATAGATATTTGGTGAGTACTTTAGGACTTAATTTATGTGAACTGCTGTGTGCAGTACTATAGCGCAGAATTGAGTCGTGAGGACTTTAGGCCTTTATTTATGTGAACTGCTGTGTGCAGTATTATAGCGCAGAATTGAGTCGTGAGGACTTTAGGCCTTTATTTATGTTTACTGCTGTGTGCAAAATTATAGCGCAGAATTGAGTCGTGAGGACTTTAGGCCTTTATTTATGTTAACTGCTGTGTGCAGTCTTATAGCGCAGAGATGAGTCGTGAGGACTTTAGGCCTTGATATATATCTACTGATGAATGTTTAAGAGTATCTTGGATGATGCTGGGAAGTGGAGTATTGTATTGCTATGACTTGTAATTTGACTATGTGTGTATTCAATGTTAACGTGTGGTGATGTAAATAAACTGTTATTAACTGTCGCCTGCCGTTACACCATTCCATGATTCGTGGTGTACGTTACTGTGAGTAACTGTTCCAAATATACACTCACTTCGTCACCTCACTTATCACATCAACACATAACGTTGTAGTATCACTACGTATGTACGTATTTATGTACAACACACAACAGTGTAGTATCGGCGGTCGCCAGTAGTATGGGTTATGATACCCGCGACGTTTGCGTGATGAGAATTACAGATGTATGAGTAGCCTGTGTGGCGATGATATAGACCGAACCACTACACTTGCAACAGTGGGTGTATACAGACTATAACATTTAGACTTAGCGTAGAAACAGTGGTGGTATCTTAGCGCCGTTATCAGTGGTTTTTAATAACATTTAGTGAGGGGTAGCAAATCACTTTGTAACATTTGGTGGTTTTCAGTTTAAAAGCACATGACACCTACGATATTCGCGTTGATAGCCTATGTGCCGTACTTTTGGTATCTGTATCATTTGGTATCATTCAAGAAGTCCCTGTGTGGCGTTGGTATTAAAAAGTTTTCGAACTACTTCTATGATTAGCCTGGATGGCGTGTAGACACAGTGACATTTGACTTTTCAGCGTGGCCTGAATCTCCTGTGCTTTAAAACGGTGACCTAGTTTGTAATCTGCCTGTGTGGCGCAGTTGGAAAACCACGAACGCCTTATTATTGTGGTAGTATTCAGCTTTTTAGCAGTGACGGTTGTAAACCTATTTCAAGTTTGTACAACACAACAGCGTCTATAGTCTACAACATTTGCTATCAGATGTGCAGCGAAATTTTCAAGGAGCGAGCCAACAGGTTATGAAGAGGTCCAACGGCGGAAGAATAGCGGTATACAAGTTCGAGTATATGTGCAGTTGTACCAGTCATTTTGCAAGTATACCTCAAGTCAAGAGCGGGTTTGCTGTGTTCCTGTTACTGTCATCATGTGCTCCTATGCAGTATTCGAGCACATACCTTACTGAAGCGAGGACCTGAACGGATGAAAGTCTAGTTCCAGTACTTTTCTTCAGTGGACTGTTTTAGCGTCAAAATTATGTGATATCCAATGTCCAGCGGAGGGAAACGGAATATTGACAGATAAGTGATTTTTTGTTGAGTAAATTGTGTCACTTCACGCATGTCACCAGGCCTTCTGATTTCTATGCATTGCTTATTCTGTTGTTATTGTTGTTTATGTCTATAGTGACATATAAGTAGAATTTGATGCATAAGTAATTTATGGCTATATGACATATGTTGACTTCCATGATATGGATATGGCCATATAAAGGTTCTTTGAACAGAAATTGATTTGACGATAATTAGGAATAGTTTCAATTTGTTGAAAGGTATTTAATAGTATCAGTTTGGAACTCTTATAAAATGTCTGTATATGACAAATACCTTGAACCATATAAAGGCCGTGAGCTGACTGAGGTTGAAATAACAAGATTGATATGGCAAAAGCAATTTGATGATATCGAGGAGAGATATCAGAAAAGGATGTTAGAAGAGAAAAAGCAAATGGGAGACATAAAACAGAGTAACCTAGAGCAAAGGGAATGTTGCTTAGAAAGTACTCCAGAGGTGATTAAGCTGCATGAAACAGTCTCTGAACTTACAAGTGATTTATATAAATCAAACTCAGAACTTGCTAATGTGCAGGCAAGTTTGGATTCAGCATTGTTGAAAATAAAGCAATTGGAGGTCCAGATGAAAGATAAGAATGTTGAGGTGAAAAACATTACGCAAGAGGCCCAACAGAATAAAGAAATGTATGAGAAATTAAAAGTTGAGACCAATGGACGAGATAGGTCATATACAGAGACACTTCTTGATTTAATGGATGATATTGCGAATCTTGGTCTTCATCAGGAAGAAAAGAATGCGATGATTCCAGAAAAGATTAATTAGCTTAATAATAGCAATAATAATATTAAGATTCAGTCACTACAACTAGAGTTGACTCAGTTGAGAGCAAATAAAGAACAGGACGAGCAAGAGACATTAGTAGAGTTGACGGCTGAGAAAGAGAAGGTTGCTAAGATTGAGAAATTGCTAGCAGAAGAAGGTTGCAGAGTTTTAGCTCTTAATGATTTAAATAAGAAACTTAGTCAAGAGATTACGCATAAAGATATTGAAATTTCAGAGGCCAGAAAACGAGTAGATAGCCTGCTTGACATTGTCTTGAATAAAAAAAAAATGTGGTCTTCTGTCAATGTTGACAGTGATAGACAGAAAGTTGCGAAAAGTCAGCCCCATACACTTTTTGCTCATAGAGAGGTCATAGATGGTAAATATAGATCTTTTCGTGGAAAATACAACTTTCCTAGTTCTGATGTTACTGATGAATCTATTAATAATTCTTGGCGTCAAACAAATAAAGATTCAAGTATAGCAGCCAGTTCTGTTAATTACGCTAAGAAATGTGAGAAATTGCAGGTTAAAGCTCCTATGATCAATCAGGTTTTTACTGTTGCAAATTCTGATAACTTTGTAACAGGGAATAAACATTCTAATAGTGTGATTACTTGTCAAACTCAGCACAGTCAGTTTGAAGCGTTTGATAAACATTTTCCCATATGTGAAAAGAAAAACAGTTATTAGTATGTATTGTTATTCACTTTCACTGCGTTCGTGTCTGTGCTTTCTATTTGTCTTTGGTGACTATTCTTCATTTCATTCTATCTTTCTGTTGTCTTTTCGATATGTAGTCATATCTTGTTTATACTTTCGTACCCCATCTTCGTTTCACTTGATTCTACTTGTATACTTTGTCTTCTTTCAACACTTATACTTTCATTCTTTGTATTGTTGGAGTGGTTAGATGACTTGATATAGTATATCTACTTGTGATAGTTGTATTTATTTTACATGTAATTGTCCAACTTAGTTATAAGCATATGGATTTGATTTTGATTCCGAGTTCTTACTTTCCTTTACTACAGATCATTCTTCTTTTGCCTGATCTTGTTCTTTCACTTACAATTGGTTGTTTTTTGTACTAAATGTACTTAGCTTGGTTTTGTATTAGATTAATTTTGGAATGCTTGGATGATTATGATGGATGCTTTAGTTGTTACTTTACACTTTACAGCTGATATTTTTTGTAGATATATAATTTTGATTTAAAATAAGGTGATTTTTGTAAGCATATGTTAGAACTTCATTATCTTTTAAATTTTTTCGTTTTGGGAGGTAATTTTCAAAAAAATGATAGAATCATTTTTTCCCCCGGGTGTGTGGGAAACTGTTACGAGTAGATCCTATGGAAGGGAAGTGATCTTTGGAATGTTTTTGGACAAGTTAAATTGACGGTTACGGCGCTTGTACGCTCGATTAAGCGGAGGCTTGTTTAACTTTATAATAGGAATATCTCCTTCTATTTTGAGTGTCAGAGTACAGAAAAAGCGTGGTGAACGCTGTTATCTCAAATGCTGAGATTTATTTATTCTGTACTGTTTTGAGCTGTGTTCTAAACAGCCGAGTCTCGTGATTGGGTTTTTTGGCGGGACGAGTGTGTGATTTAGGGGAGTCGAGTATTGGACGTGGACCGAGCGGGTCGAGTCCCTGTGTTGTGGTAGTGTATGCCTACGTAGTGCTTGAGGAAATGTCGACTTATATTTTCGCTGTGTGTACAGCATATTTGATAAACTGCGGTAAAGATTTCTGTAGGCCAAAATTATTGTAGGCCATAGATATTTGGTGAGTACTTTAGGCCTTAATTTATGTGAACTGCTGTGTGCAGTATTATAGCGCAGAATTGAGTCGTGAGGACTTTAGGCCTTTATTTATGTTAACTGCTGTGTGCAGTATTATAGCGCAGAATTGAGTCGTGAGGACTTTAGGCCTTTATTTATGTTAACTGCTGTGTGCAGTATTATGTACAACACACAACAGTGTAGTATCAGCGGTCGCCAGTAGTACGGGTTATGATACCCGCGACGTTTGCGTGATGAGAATTACAGATGTATGAGTAGCCTGTGTGGCGATGATATAGACCGAACCACTACACTTGCAACAGTGGGTGTGGTGTATACAGACAATAACATTTAGACTTAGCGTAGAAACAGTGGTGGTATCTTAGCGCCGTTATCAGTGGTGGTTTTAAAAGGCCTTAATAACATTTAGTGAGGGGTAGCAAATCACTTTGTAACAATGCTTTTTCTTTCTTGTCCAATGCTTTGGCTTGCTCTTCTATTCTTTGTGTTTCAGCTTTGTATTTCTCCTCCAATGCTTTCTCTTGCTCCTCTATTCTTTGCAGTTTAATCCCGTAGTACTCTCCTATCATTTGCCTTTTTCCCTATAGATGCCTTCCTCTTGAAGCAATTTGTTTACATCTAGCTGACCTTGGTTATACCAAGAACTCCTTTTTGGTAAAGAAACTTCTTGGGATGCATGATATGTTTCATCATGCACAGGCCTTTACACTACCTTTGTTGTTGCATAGACTTTTGTAAAAAAAAAATTTCTCACTAACACCCCTTTGGATTCCTCCCATAGGGCATAAGTTATCTTTACTCCTAACCGAATCATCACTGATCATGGGCTTTTTCAGTGGTTCATGTACAGTCAGTTTGGGCATTTTACCAACTGAGACTGAAGTATCTTCACAACGGTTATCTGCTTGTACAGTAACACCTTCCCTCTCAGTCTGAACAGAAACATTCATTGTTTCAGTTTTCACCTTAGTCGATGCTGGTTCTGCTATCTTAGTCTTCCTCTATAGATTCAGTTTCGGTCTCTTCTTAAAATCCCTATATTCTGGCTGTACCATAGTCTCAAACAGTAAACTTTCATCCTATCTCCATTCTTAACCTTTACACTCGAGTCATTCACCTCGTATGTATCACCATTCCTTATCGCTACCGCCAATTCTCGCAGAGCTATCCTCCTTCTTCTGTTCTCACATGTTCTACTACACTGTTGCATAGGCTCATCACATGAAGATGAAAATGAATCATCCATGGAACCTGCAGAATTGCCCATGTCTAAATTTCTTTGAGCAATAGCTATAGCCAATGAAATTGAAAGTGCGTAACTGTTAAAGTTGTTGTGTGTGTCCTTGCATATTAACGTCCAACTTAGTATTAATAAAGAGTATTCACAACCTCTGGCCATGTCTTGAATCTTTCTTGGTTCTCATTCATTAATTGAATTTCGTGCCTCAATTGTATATTACGCGAATGCTGGGTCGAACTGATTAATTATTCAATTATATCGACTTGAGAAGTCCAAGGTATTGTGAGTCCACAAGATACAATTTATTACGGAAAACATATGTGACGAAATCATGAGCATTGTTCATAGTAAAAACATACATTAATCTGATTTCACTTGAATACATATTAGTATCAGTCCGTGTCGTAACGAATTAATGTCAACAGAACATCATGGCTATATGCGCGCACTGTTGTGGTTACAAAAGCCGGTAATGAGCGCATGTGTCTTGACGAATATATATATTAAGACTGATTAACGATCCTTCCATAATTCAGGTTATCTATTAACCTTATAATTCCATCCTTTATAATATCAATCTCGACTGACCCTGTGTCCTTATATAAATTTCTATATATTGCGGCAATTATGAAGCCTAACACTGGAAGGATGTGAGACACGTCTTCACGGCTTGACGATCAACGTAAAAAGGGTCTAGTATCTAAGTCACGAAGCGTGACCTTATCAACGCTAACACGTCACAATTTGACCGTGTAATTTGCGTTCACTAATCCGTGAAGTATCAGCACCAATCTATATTAATTCTATTAACCTAAAATTGCGCACTGCCAACTATAGCTGACGACATCAATAAAAACACCGTAACAATTCTCTGCACGACGGGAAAAAAATCTATTAGATAGATTTTTTTGAACTATCTTAATCAAACATCTGAAAAATTTAACAAAAACCCGACATATGGCCTACGATGTTCTGACTAGAACAGTGTCGTGGTCATGTCGATATTATACTAACCATGTAATATACTAACAGTAATGTTATACATGGATATTATATTAACCAAAGGTGTGTCAACTGTCGCTAAATAATTATCTCAAAATCTGTCGTGACTAAATAATGAAGTGTTATGTAAAGAAAATTATTAAAATTAAACTAATTAATCATAGTATGTGTGTTGGGTATGAATCCATTTAAAATTTAATCAAACAAAATGAAAGATAGTATCATAATAACATAATTGAGAAGTAAAGACAAGTAAAGTGAAGGAAAAGATAAAGTATAAATTAATTTAGTGTGGTGTGTTTGAAATGTTTGACCATGTCTGCAGAATGGGAGAAGATCGGCTACCACGACAAGCATGGGAAACAAAGAGCCAGGGATCCAGACCTCCAGGATGACCCAGAGTCCGCTGGGAGGACAACATTAGACAATCTTTGAAGGACCGAGGACTAGAATGGAACCAGGCCAGGAAGAAGACAGCAGATAGAATGGTCTGGCACTCTCTCTTCCAAACCTCTACACCTCACGGTAGAAGGGGAACGACTAAGTAAGTAAGTAAGTGTTTGAAATTAATCATGTGTATCGATTAATTACTAACTAATTAACTTAATAAATTACTAAAAGAAAAAGAATATTCATACATTTTATGTAAACATCTTAACTAATTTCTTATAATATCTATCACATTCATAAATACAATATTTAGAGTATTCAATTGTGTGATATTATTTTGTTTTCATCTTTTCTTTCTTTGATACATTTCTTTTTTTTTAATTCTCACACTTCAACTTTATTTTATTCTTTATTAGTTTAATAAAATGGAAGAACTGAAGGCAGCACTGGAGAAAATCAAGATGGGCAAAGCAGCAGGGCATGATGGTATAACACCAGAAATGGTTAAGTTCATGGGAGCATCAGGCGACCTATTACTCTTAAGGGTTTTACAGGCAGCGTGGTACAACAAGACCATACCAAAGGATTGGGAGATTGCCATCATAACACCAATTTTCAAAAAGGGTGACAATCGACAGTGTGGAAACCATAGAGGCATATCCCTTCTCAGTGTCCCTGGTAAAATCTACTCTAGAATCCTAGAGCAGAGACTCCGACGCCTAGCTGAGCCACAATTGGATGAGGTCCAGTGCGGATTCCGAGCAAACCGAAGTACTCAAGACCTAATCTTCACACTCAGACAGCTGAGTGAAAAGGCCCTTGAGTATAAGAGTGAGATGCATCTTTGTTTCATAGATCTGGAAAAGGCGTTTGACAGGGTCCCCTGGAGCAAACTTTGGGACTGTTTGGCAAGGAAGAATATTCCAGTACCTCTGATTCATGCTATACAGAGCTTCTACAAGTCTTGCAGAAATTATGTGAAGACAGCAAACCATAAGTCGGAAGAGTTCAGGACCACCACTGGTGTAAGACAAGGTGATATCCTATCACCTTACCTCTTCATACTCCTTATGGATGATGTCATCAAGGCATGTAAGGAGAGAACAAGAAAGTATTCAATGGGGTACTGGAAGATGAGACAGGTCTATATTTCGGAGCTAGCATTTGCTGATGATGTTGCCCTGATTGCTAAATCAGAGGCACATCTCCAATCCAACCTGCAAGTCTGGAAGGAAGAGCTGGAGAAGAGAGGGATGGTCATAAGCAGCTCTAAAACAAAATCCATGGTGATATCACGAGAAGAAAGAAAACATCATATTAAGCTGGGAGAACAGGTCCTGGAGCAGGTCGACCACTTTAAATACCTTGAAGCTATTATAGACCGAAAGGGAGGCATCAAAGAAGAGTTGGCCACTCGAAAAGCAGCAGCTGGGAGACTTTTTCAGGCCATAAATCGAGGATTCCTCAGCAAGAGAGAGGTTGGTAAGAAAACGAAGATGGCGGTATATCGCTCCACCTATGTCCCAGTCTTGACATACGGATGCGAGTCATGGGCAATGACTACAACCCATAAAAGCCAGATCCAAACCTCAGAAATGAGGTATCTGAGGAAGGTGGTTGAAGTAACAAGAAGAGACATGGTACACAACCAGACGATACGTCAAGGCCTTAAATCCTACCCCCTGCAGACCCTAGTAGAACAGTCCCAATTAAGATGGTTTGGCCATGTCTGCAGAATGGGAGAAGATCGGATACCACGACAAGCATGGGAAACAAAGAGCCAAGGATCCACACCCCGAGGACGACCCAGAGTCCGCTGGGAGGACAACATTAGACAATCTTTGAAGGATCGAGGACTAGAATGGAACCAGGCCAGGAGGAAGACAGCCGATAGGATAGTCTGGCGCTCTCTCTTCCAAACCTCTACACCTCACGGTAGAAGGGTAACGACTAAGTAAGTAGTAAGTAAGTTTAATAAATATGAAACTTAATAATGTTGGGCATGAAGATCCAGCCGTCGTTTTTTTCTTTGCGAATTTATGGGAAGTTCCATTGGAGAAGAAAGTTAATAATGTTCAACTATGTTTCGTTCCTGAATGAATGTAAACTTTTATAGCGTGGAATTAGTCATTTCAATTTCTGTAGTATAACGGTATTTGTCCAGCCTGGGTTCAGATACTCTTCCCGACTATATCGTAACGAGTTGTAAAACGAATGGACTATAACCAAAGTCCAAACGTTAAAACGAACAATCGAAATATGTCTCTTGCTATAACCAATTTCTTTCGGAGAATGTATATATTGGTTGATTCACTGCACAGTATTCGAAGTGTCATTCGTATGTAGGTAGTTCATATCATTTTTCATCGCTGAAATACATCATCGTTCCAAAGTCATTCTTGTTCAGTATTATTTTTTGAAATTGTGGACAATTATTATTCGACTTCAGCAGGGTGTCTCGAAAGTACATCAGCCATTATATTTTCAGGTCTGGGTATGGCTTCGATGACAAAGTCGTAAGCTTGTAACAGAATAGCGAATCTGGCAAGTTTGGGGCTTTTGTGATTAGAGCGACGTAACGATGCCACCGCCTTCTGATCCGTTTGGATCACGAAGAGTGCGCCCAACAGGAACTTTTCAAGTTTAGTGATCACCCAAACCAGTGCGAGTAGCTCTTTGTCCACTGTCGAATATCTTGTTTCAGGCAACTTATGTGTTCGTGATATATACAGAGTTGGATGAAGTATACCGTCGTGACATTGAAGCAAACAAGCTCCGATACCGTAATTACTGGCATCTGTACGAAGAAGCATCTGGTAACCTCAAAATTGGTAGATTTGAAAAGATTGTCAATATTCTGCGAAAAGTTTTGTCGCATTCGTCAGTCCATTTTACCGTCAACGGCATGTCTTTTTTTTAACAATGATGACAAGACAGCCGTGATGGATGATAAGTTAGGTACAAATCTACTGTAGTATTGGACTAGACCTAATAAACTCCTAACCTGTTTCTTCGTTTGAGGAACTGATAAATTAAAATTTTTAGATACCGTACTGGGAACAGTTTGAATACGTCCAGCCCCAATAATATGTCCCAGGAAGGTTATCTCCTGAAATGCTATTTGTATTTTCGTAGGTTTAGCGGTTAAGTGGTTTTCCCTTAATATTTCCAAAACACATCTAAGCCCCAAAAAATGTTCCTCAAATCACGAACTAAATAATCATATGTCGTCAATGTATGTAATAATGTCTGGTCTACCTGATAAAATTTTTCGCATCATGCGAATAAAGGTAGCCGGTGTGTTCATAAGCCCAAAAGGCATCACATTCCACTGGTAAAGACCTTGTGAAGTCGAAAACGCTGTGTAATATTTGGCCTTTTCGGTTAGTGGTATCTGCCAATAACCTTTAGTTAGGTCTATCTTTGTGAAAAGTGTTGCATTGGATAGACGACGAAGTAAGTCATCATGAATGGGATGTGGTTCATTGTCAGCTACGATATGAGCATTTAGTTTCCTATAGTCAACGCATAAACGAATATTGTTGTCCTTCTTTCTGACAGTGACTAAAGGTGACGAAAATGGAGAGGTACTAGTCTCAATAATACCTAAAGACAACATCTGCTCAAGTTCCTGAGTCGTTTTGCTGAGAAAATGTAGTGGGACAGAATAAGGATGTACACGAATTGGTGTATCATCATTAAGAATAATGTCGTGCCTAATCACCGATGTGCGACCAGGTACGTCTGTTAACACATCTGGAAATGATTGTAAGAGATCAGCAATCTGATGATGCTGTTGCGGTGTAACCGAAGAAGAAATGGTTACATCCCGCAAAGATTCCGTAGATTGTAATACTGGAACAGGTAAAGACATCTGTACCTCAGGAAAAGAAGATTCTTCTTCCTGTATTACCGATAGATTAGTATAGTGACAAGTTGGGACTAGTGTGTCATCTAATTCGTGGAAAATAGATTGCAAGTGTTCTGGACGAGTGTGAAATTGTTTCAGCATGTTTATATGGTATATTTTTCTGTGTCCCTTAATGTCCAAGACGAAGTCAACATCAGAAATCTTGTCAATAACCTTGTAAGGACCATTCCATGATATAAGTAATTTATTGTCATTATGTGGAAGTAACACATAAGCTTCATCGCCTGGAAATAATTGACGTAATCGTCTAGTCCTATTTTGTAATGTTCGAGCTTTAGATTTTGCAGCCTCAGAAGAAGCTGTTGCCAACTGGCAAGATTCAATAATATTCTTACGGAGATTGATTACGTACTCGTATGATGACTGGGTATCCTGAGTCATCTCGGCGTCAATTAGTAAGTCTTTTATTAGTCCCATAGGACCTCTTGGTGGAGCGCCGAAAACTAATTCAAATGGAGAGAAGCCAGTCTGTTCATGTGGCACCTCTCGATAGGCGAACAGGACAGCTGGGAGTGCTCTGTCCCAGTCCTGAGGGTGTTTAACCGTAACCTTATGTAATAGTTGTTTAAGTGTACGGTTAAGCCGTTCCACCGCACCATTGCTCATAGGATGATAAATGCTGCTAAGATTCCTATCTATGTACAACGTCTTCATTACTTCCGTCATAGTATCAGATATGAATTGAGATCCATGGTCTGACAATAACTTCCTAGGGAAACCTACCCTAGAAAAGATAAGATGTAGTGCATCAGCTACATCTGCTGTAGTGGTGGTCTTTAATGGTATGGCTTCTGGCCATCGTGTGCATAAATCAATGCAAGTGAGGACAAATCTATGTCCTTTGGCCGAAGGTAAGAGTGGACCAATGATATCTATGGCCATTTTGTCAAAAGGTCGTACTGAGATATCACAAGCCTGATTAGGAGCCGTGTGAAAAGCTCCGCGTGCTTTAACTTCCTGGCATATAGTACAAGAGCGTACATACTGTGATATATCTCGTGAAACTCCTGGCCAAAAAAAGAAGATTATACTCGAGATCGTGTCCGAGTATATCCCATGTGACCTGCACACTGTGAGTCATGTGCATATTGAAGAACATAGCGTCTAAATGCTGAAGGTACCATGACTTGATGTTTTACTTGAGACTTGTCCATAAAACATCTAATCAATATATCATTTTTAATTGTAAACCAATGTTTGTCTTTATTGTTCGAGGTAAGATTATCAAACTTGTTAACCAGAGCAAAATATTTCTTTAAAGATTTGTCTTCCTTCTGTTTGATCGCAAAATTTTCTCTGTCAATAGGAGAATGAACATCAATATCTCCCTGTTTGTCTGGTTCCATCTTTTTAGTGTCGACATTCTCTACGATTTTAGTCTGAGCTCTAGTGGTAACTGCATTCCCAGTGCATAGATTGTGTTTTTCCCATTCAATAATTTATTCTAGTGTACAATCTCTGCTGCCGTGAATACGACCCACCATAAGATCTGCAATTGGATTCTTTAACATACAGACCTTAACATTACTTGAAAAGAAAGGCGTATTAATATGAATTATCGCAGTGGGGTAGTACTCGATTGTACCACACAAGGTCATACACCTAACATATTCGTTAGTAGCACAAATTGGATGGATCAGTGACTGTCGGACTCCAATGGTGGTGGATCTGGAATCTCTCAAAACAGAGACGATAGACCCATTTACTATTCCTCTGTTAAATATTAGACAGCCTGTTCCATCATTAGCTGCAAGACCAACTTCTGGTAGAATGTGTCCGCAATTCAATACTGTCTCTTTTGCTTTCTGAAAAACAAGATTACAGTCTGGGCAACTATTTACCACGTTATAATTCATAGCATAACATGTGGACGAAGATTGTGTTGGTTTATCATCTTGTGGAACCCCTTGGGTCGTACTAGTAGTAAGTCTTCTTCCTTCTTCCATCCTTAGCCATCAACCGGCAAAGCAGTATGTGGCCAGTACGCCTAGTGGCGTCTTAGGGCAACAACAAATTGATCAATCTATCGCTGTTTCCACCACGCCTGGTGGCGTCTTTGTGGAACAAAAACAGACCAAACAATCTATCATTGTTTCCGTAATCAGATTGGTTGGCAAGCAGGTGATCAGCCCACTGCGCGAAGTTTTTACGGGATGGGGTAAACAGCCCCATGCCCATACCCTCCTTAGTCGCTTTTTACGACATGCGTGGTAGGGTGCAGTGTTACTATTCTTTGCTCCCCTTTCGGGCCCCGGTAACACACGGGTGACTAGTAGTAAGTGCCGCCACTGTATTGTGATCATAATGTGACGGTCTACGTGACTGAGACCGCTGACGAGAATAATCATTGGAATTATTTCGTTGTCCCCTGTGGTTGCTGTTGTGTCTAGGTCTAGAGTTGTGATAATTGGCATTCCATGTGTTACCATTGTTATTAGTATTCGAATTGTATGACCTATTCTGATTTTAATTGAGTTGACCATTGTTATATCGGAATTGAGGTGACTGATTCCTATATTGTTGCCTACCTCTGTTAAAATCACTCTTATTGTTATAATTATTTCGCCCCTTATGAAAACTATCATTATAACGTCCCTTGAAACGATTTCTATCTAGGCTATGTGTTCTTAGTTTGTCATACCCATGATATGACATATTGGAGGCCACCGGTAGAGGTTTTCTTATTTGTGAGTTAGATGTGCTCGCATTTGGATGTGCTGAGCAATAATTTACTGCCATTTCTTCTAACGCAGCAATGGTAGATGGTTGTAGTTCTTGTAGAAAAGAAAAGAACGGTGAACTGACAGAGGATAAAACTTTATCCCTCAGTAACAAATCAACTAATTTATCATAAGATTTGTTAACACCTGCCAGTTCCACCCATCTGATAAAGGTTTTGCGTATATTCGCAATAAAACCTGTGAAATCCTTATTGGAATCTGGTAGAATACTTTTAAAACGTAATCTGCATCCCTCTTCGTCTAGATGGAAACGCCGTAATAATAAGGCTTTAATGGCGTCATATCCACAAGATGTGGTTGGATCAACATTCTGTGCCGCACTTGCGAACTCACCATCTAAAAATTCCTTGAGTTTTAGTGCCCATGCAGTTTTATTAAGGTTGTTGACCTTGCATACATCCTCAAAGCGTAATAGCCATGCTGATAAATCATCAACATGTAACTTGAATGGTGGTAATTTGAAATTATAATTGCCCTTATTTTGGTTGGATGAAGAAACATTCTGTGTATCAGTATTATTATTTATATTTGAAGCTACTTGAGCTTTTAAATTTAATTCAGCCATCCACATTTGTATTAACCTTTCCTCTGCTTCTTTTTCCTGTTTTCTTCTGTTTTCCTTTTCAATTTCTTTCATCTCACGTTCTGCCTCTTCCTTCTTCAAGGCAGCTTTTTTTATCAGCTTCTTTTCACTCATATTCTTCTTGTTCTTGTCTGGCTTGGCTAGTTCAGCCGCCGCATAATCACGGAGTTCTGTTCCTTTGTAGCCTAAATCTTTTCCAATCTTAACAAACTGGTCCAAAGTAAACATTTTAATCCGATAATATATCTTTTTAGTCTAATATTAATCTTATTCGACAATAAAATCCGTTTATCAGTTATATATGTGACTCTCTTAGTCAAACAACTTATATATATAAAGTATGGTTACTCAATATAACCAATCAACTCTATAATATTAACTTATTCTTAATTGTAAGTTCAACAATATGCTTACTCAGTCAAATATTAGATTTATTGTATGTATAACAATAGATTAATACTCAACATAATCAACTATAATATTCTTGTATTATTAGTTGTAAGTTCCACAACTATTTTGTAACTAAATAATTTATATCAATAATACTTACTTATCACATTACACCAATGTGTTATAAATTTATTAATTTATGATGCTGAATTTATTTCATGCATCCACTAAATCTCACTTATTACCTATGGGCATCTTCAATCCTTAAATATATTAATGTATTATATATTTATAATATCTAATATAGTTTCCTAATTCATCACCTCTGCATGGTATGATTACCAAGCAATTATTCACTCAAAGTTATCTTCAATAATTTATCATTATATTATGGCATCATGCCCTAGTCATAATGAATAAAGAGTAGTGTCTTGGGCCAATAGTGCAAATTGATGACATCCTCTAAGTCATTATGTAATTTAATAAAAATTAATTACATTAATTTACTATCTTATAGAGAATTAATTTATCATAATATAATTACATTATTAATTTATGAAATGAATAACTACAATACCCACAATAACCAAAGATTTACAAACAGAAATACGATATAAAAGTGACAATTTCACAGACATAAATGAATTTATCAACTAAGTAAACGAATCGGAAAAACTAAGTCGAGATTGACCTACATACACGTAAACTGATGACGTAGACATGGACTCATGTAACAGTTATTACAATATATATGAAAATAAACTGATAGCAAGATCAGAATTGACGGGATAGATTACGAACATTACTACAGAAATAAATAAAAATGAAACTGAGTACAACAAAATACACCGGTTATATACAGGACTTCACACCTAACACCAAAGGTCAAATAATTTCAAGTGCAAACGAAGTAGCCATCGGCAAAACTTCAATGGGTTTCTTTGCAAAATGGAATTATTTAACTGTCCTAAAGATCAATCAAAACCGATGAAGTCATCCCTGGAGACATGACATCAGTTTTGATTCCCTCGCCAACCCAGCCGCTTAAGCCAATAACAAACAGAAGGTTGAAAACAAATATAACATGTTTAAATGATAGTAATTAGACATGCCTGTATAAGGGCGAAATGGACTAATGTATGCTTAGTTAACCGACAAAGGTTACAATGAAACTTATCTTTTTGTGCTCAGTTATCTACTCCGGTCAATGTCAGTATGCATCAACGGCATAGACAAGTGTCGTGAGTTGCCAATACATTGCTTGAAAAAGTGTTTCTTTTCTTGTTTAATTCCGTTTGTCCACCTTGATTTAGTATTTTCGTTGAAGAGGACTGTGTTAACGACTGCCAACTTGACTTTCAGCTTATACGCAAAGATTGATGACGTAGGTTTGACCTCTAGTCAATATGCGTATTGGGTCATACTTTCGCACATCACGTGAGCATTTTGTAATTGTAAACAGTTCTTGGCAATATGAATGAGAAGTCGGTAACTTTGTTGAAGAAAATTTTTTCGATCCCCATACAATGGGCACCACTTGTCGAAGTTGTTGTGTTTGTCCTTGCATATTAACGTCCAACTTAGTATTAGTAAAGAGTATTCACAACCTCTGGCCATGTCTTGAATCGTTCTTGGTTCTCATTCATTAATTGAATTTCGTGCCTGAATTGTATATTACGTGAATGCTGGGTCGAAATGCTTAACAATTCAATGATATCGGCTTGAGACGTCCAAGGTATTGTGAGTCCACAAGATACAATTTATTACGGAAAACATATGTGACGAAATCATGAGCATTGTTCATAGTAAAAACATACATTAATCTGATTTCACTTGAATACATATTAGTATCAGTCCGTGTCGTAACGAATTAATGTCAACAGAACATCATGGCTATATGCACGCGCTGTTGTGGTTACAAAAGCCGGTAATAAGCGCATGTGTCTTGACAAATATATATATTAAGACTGATTAACGATCCTTCCATAATTCAGGTTATCTACTAACCTTATAATTCCATCCTTTATAATATCAATCTCGACTGACCCTGTGTCCTTATATAAATTTCTATATATTGCGGCAATTATGAAGCCTAACATTGGAAGGATGTGAGACACGTCTTCACGGCTTGACGATCAACGTAAAAAGGGTCCAGTATCTAAGTCACGAAGCATGACCTTATCAACGTTAACACGTCACAATTTGACCGTGTAATTTGCGTTCACTAATCCGTGAAGTATCAGCATCAATCTATATTAATTCTATTAACCTAAAATTGCGCACTGCCAACTATAGCAGACGACATCAATAAAACACCGTAACAGTAACACTATTTAATGAAAATAGTACCACTTAAGAATCTTGCTTCAACAGCAAAGCAAGAAATATTAATGAAATAATGAATCCTTAAATAATTAATAATGCGTACCTACAGCACTCACTCTCAATACTCACACATATCAAGTCATGCATAAATTATATAAATGATTTCCAAGAAGACAAATGGATCTGATGATGATGAAATACACTACAAGTACAAGAAAGACAAACAATAATCCACAGGCGGGGGGATGACAGTTGAAATTGCAAGGGAAATAGGTATAGGTGTATAATACCACGCCTGCAAATAAACAACAACAATGGAACTGTAAAATGAACTTATTTACAGTGATAATAAGAACTGACGCAAGAAAACCATATGTAAACACCACTTGAGAAATATTATTATTTACATGACAATGGATATACAAACCAAAAAAAAACTGCTCCGGGTTTCCTATATTCCTTTTCCGAGCGGCCAGATGTAATGCCTAGCCCCCAGTTGTCGGGGTACTGTCTAGGCGATGTCCCCAGTTGTTAGGATATAAAAGATGTATCCTACTTGTCAGAGCATAATATTATGGTGGGTGTGGGTTGTATGAAGATGGTGATCCAAAATGGCTCGTACGAATTAACCCAACGCCACTGGTACAGTTCCATAACATTTATTAGACTGATATATAAATCGTTGAAATCAATTACACGAAGCAAGCATACTGACTCACCTCCAGGCTGACATTGCCTGCAGGAAATAACTCTGAACTCTCGTGTTCACGAACTGACTTTACAAGAACACACACTAACAGTACACATAAAGTCTTTGGTGCGGCATACATTCCTCGCACAATCATAACACCATCCAGGTGTGATCCACATATTATTAGTGGTTGGCGGCATTAAGCATCGCCGTATAGATTCTCTTAGAAACTCATCCAGGCGGAAATTCTTCTTCTTCTTCTTCGTTCGCCCTGAAAAGGACGGTGGTTGCGTCGTGTCTGTTTACAACGTAGCTGTGATATCTGCACCTTTCGGTCGACACATCCGACTTCTGCACGGCATTTTTTAGGACCGGGTTTGCCTTCCCTCTTCGATCCGTGCTCGCTCAGCCAGCCTGCACTGCTGAAGACTGTTTCCAGGACCACCACGTGGAGGTGGAGCACGGGCTTGACCAGCTCTGGTTCGCTGGTCCTGATGCAGGCAGTCAAGCTATGAGTTGCTGACTGCGGTCTCTATTGCTGCGTCTTGAGGTCCCGGAAATTCAACAACGCCTGTATTATTCCGATACCGTTACAAGGCGGGAAACGCGTCACCTTTCTTCCAGTAGCTCCAGGGGTGGACACTGCAACGCCATATACTGTTCTCCGCGAACAGGAATATCAATATGGTTCGAGCAGGAACACTTACAGGCGGTACAATAATCTTCGCCTGTGCAATAGGTAGTACCTACACCATATTATAATAGATATATCGTCCCCTTTCTAGAATAATCACATCTGTGTTTCACCACAGTCACACAATACGAGCTCACCGCTCGGCTACTAATCACAGACTCAGGCACCCAGCTCGGCTGCCAAACACAGAATAATTCCGTCACACCAGACTTGTATTCACTACATGCTTTCTCTCAACGCATGCACAAGTCACACCATATTTACATAAAGTCAGACATAACTCAATCCCTGAGTTACACTTAACCAAGTGTGAACAACAGTTCAGTGACCCTTAACATCAATCACTATCATCATTTACGTACACTCATTAAACTGTTCTGTGACACCAACACTCAAGAGTATCTAATATGGGTCTTCAAAGGTGTCTACCTTCGCACAAGATTACTCTTGACAGAGCTGTAAATAGAAGGATAATGATGCTTCTATCTCATGGGAGTTTTCACAAGAAGTTTTCAGAAGTCAAGAACAATGCTGCATAGGGCAGAGCACTGTTAACAGGTATCTGATCCGTAGCCTTTCGAGAAAAATTAAGTAATGGTTTTAGCCCGTTCAAGCGCGCAGCTGGTGTAAATCCAGCTAAATTCTTCTATAGGTATTTGCTCTATAGATGTAAATATATGTCTAGATGTTTATATTTTAAAGAGTCGTGCTCATACATTTGCTTTCATACCTATAATAACTGAATCAACTATGATTGTTTTGTTTAAAAAAAAACTTGCAACAAATTTTAAAATCAATTAGTCTTAACAGGTTAAAATAGCGATGTAATGATGGTGAATTTTAGATGTAAATAAAATTGTGTTCACTGAGACTTGGTTTGAGGATTGATAAAACAATTGTTCTTTTGCTGGTTCCTTTTACAAGAACTCTTCTGTGACGAGGGCCCTTCTCCACTCAACTCGTCCAATTTAGCGTTGATTCCCTGCTTTTAACTCACAACTAGTGATGTCGAAACTTTAGTCTTGCAGCTTCATACCATGAACAGTCTAATAGCTTCGTTCCACGAAATTTAGACACAAAAAAAACAAACAAATGTCTCTGCTAAGTACACTGGGTTTGAAGATTTACAGGCTCGTTGTCTCGCTGTCCACCCACCGATGTTAGCCTCTCTGAATAATTACATTCTTGAGTATACACAGCGTAAATGAGGGAAGATGATTATAAATCACCAATATTCTTCTGGGTATTAAACTGGGAAAATATGTGCTTTGGACATCGCGAATGCAATGATTTGTGCCTAAACTAAAATTACTAATTTACGTATCTCACAAAATGATACGATACACTTGATGCACAAGTGATGTAATCATCACTCATCACTGCACCATTCGGAGTCTTAGGTAACCTCTGCTGTCGGTTTTCTGTACGATTAGCAAGAAGCAATCACCCGCGCTTGCTGTTGTGGTTTATGAATATACTATTTTCATATCTGAGATTGCCAGCCTCATATATAATCACTTAGCTAGGAAAACATGCCAAATTCACATTTGTAAAATATAGGTTCACAACTTACCCCAAATTGGATCTACAATCTCCTGGCACAGTTAGAATGGACACCGCAACTTAGGTTGGAATCTAACCGTTAGATGTTTTCGAATCACATGGTCTGGGAAATCTTTGTATTCCTCTTATGATGGGTGATCTGATTTCTTAGGTTTCCAGTCTTTGTATTAAAAAATGCGGGTTTACTTTTAAGTTTCAAAATTTGCCCAAATACTCTGTTCTGGTCCTTTAAGTTTCAAGTCTTTTATTTAAAAATGCGGGTTTACTTTTACGTTTCAAAGTTGCCCAAATACTTCGATCTGTCACTTATTATTTTGGAATTCTTAGTCCGATGTCTATCTGGCACCTGGGAGTTCCTAATTTGACGTTGCGATGCAGTCTGATTTGTGGCTCCGATTTCGAAAGATTATATTGCCATTTCTCAGGTCAAGTCCCACATTGTACTTTTAGACCAACGTGCTAATGAAAGTTAAACTCTATTCCGGCTCTCAAATCAAGCCAATGGTAAGCTCTTTTGAACTATATGGGTCGGGGTGTAAAATCATAATATCCCCCGCGTGTTTTAAAATATCAAATTTTAAAACTCCAACGCGTGACCTCTTTCTAATAAGGCAGTAATACTTCCGATTGCATCTTTATGCAAATTCAAAAACAAATCTGTGAACATATTTCCTGTCTAGATGCTTTCCCATCATAATGTTTCCCCAGACAAATTATCGGTAACATTGATACAAAGATGAGCAAGCGGAAACGATTACGTATTATCACCTGTGTTTTCGTGCATCCGCCAGACGGTCAAATACGGATCACCGACAGCTCAAACAAACATAACTTTCTTTCCGTACTCTGCCGGGCCGTATTGTTATGAGGAGTGGTCGGGACCATCTTGGATCAACACAGATCGTCTCTATGAAACTTGGGTAGACGACATAAGTCATAAACGTATTATCCGCTGACATGTGTAATTAACTTACGACGATTCACAAGGCGAAACGTGAACAAGTCAGGGAGCGGCTTAGAGCAAAAAATGTAAGGGCATGAAATATGCCAAACAATAGGACGATGAAGGAGAGATAGAAGGGCGCAAAATTACATGCACACAACGTTTTGTCACAATCCTGAAGGCACAAGGTACAAAAACAGCACCAGGTGTAAAGCCAGAATATGTTGATGAAACATCAACACCATAGGATTGCTTTTTGGCTTTTGTCAGAAATGATGTGATGGAACATATAATCACAAGCATCAATTAATATGCCACAAGACGTGTACAGATGAACAACCCAGCCAAAAAAGACAATGTATAGCAACTGGACACCTGTAAATAGGCTTGAATTTTTAAAATTCACTGCAGTCACTAATTCACTGGGGTTGGATAAGAGACCAAACATAACGTGACTACTTTTCAAGAGAGCAAAGTTTGTATACACATTTCTACATCAAAATGTTTGAAACAGAGATTTGAGGCTATATATCACACAATGCTCCATGTGGGCGATGCAGATGCTGAAGGAAAGACCAAATTTGAGCCTGTTGTGGAAATGCTGTTGTCACAGAATTCCGTCCCCTGCTTTGCAGCAGTGGTCCAACAATGGCCAACTCTCTAGAGTATCTAATATGTGCCTTCAAAGGTGTCTACCTTCGCACAAGATTACTCTTGGCAGAGATGTAGATAGAAGGATAATGACGCTTCTATCTCAAGAGAGAATTCCTAAGATATTCCAAAGTCTATTATGCACTGGCAAGGCAATTGTTACCTTATATCGGTCCGCCGCCTTTTATGAAGAATTAAACAATTATTAATTTCAGCTCGTTCAAGCAACGACCCTGATTTACTCATTGGAATTATTATTAGTATGGTATAGCTCTGTTTATAGTGTATTTAGTAAATTGACTGAGACAAACATGCAGTATGTTCAAAATGATTAAATCAACGTTAAATGTTTATATTTACCAAAATACATTTAATAGTCATTTAGGTTTTAAAAAAATGAATAATTATTTATAAACAAAAGTTTATCATCACGGTTTTCCTCTTGCTCTAAAAGGTGTTTACTTGAAACATGTGGAAATCCAGCACTAGGTCTCTAAAGATGACAGAATTGTGTGCACTTCATGGAAGGAATAAAAGGCAAAAAAATATGTGGTGATAGTTACTTCAGATTAAAATACTGAAGATATTACACACAGGCAAAAAAGCAAACCATCCGCTATCCAAGCTACCCAATGAGCATGAATTGTTGTGATAAGGCTGATCAGATGTTAAATTACTGTGGTCTCAATACAATTTTTTTTTAAATAAAGTTTTGCCTCGTTTTGGCGAGGCGCGTCCCGTTCAACCTAGTCGGTTATATTAGGGCGCATGCCCAAACATAAAAGACCGTTAGGTCTGGGAATATCTCCATGCAAGAAAAAGCAATAAATGGTGGAAAACAATTTACCGTCGGATAGTGGCGATTTGCTGCAATAATGCACAAATTCTATATGTTCTGTCTCGACCAGAGGGCACTGACACAAAAACGTCACTTAAAAAATTCAAGCTGGTTTTAATTAACCAGCTTACAGTAGCAGCAGCTGACTTGATGACTAATGCAGATAACACGATGAGATCCAGAATTGGCCGCACTGTTAAGTCAAATACAATAGAAAAACTTCAGGGCTGGAAGGGTGTTATTGTTAGAGCAAAAAATGATGGACGCTTCAATGTGTGCAGTACACCAAAGGATGTAAAGAGGACAGTCTTTATGTCTGAGGGATGCGAAGGCAATCCTCGACGTCATCCTCACTGCTTCAAGTTATGCCACACGCAAGCGCAGTTTGAATCATAAAATAAACATGTTAATAAATTGTGAAAATATTTTATTTGATATTTTTCTAGTTTATGTGCTGCAAAAAGCCATAATATGGTAATGTATATATTCTGGGCATTTTTCAATGTTGGGAATTTTTTAGCGACTGCAGCATACACCGTATAAAAGTGCTAAATGTTGCTATATCTAGTGTTGTGTTATTTCAAAATATTTTTTATCGAATTTGTACCATTTGTGACGATGGGATATAAATTTTGGGCACTAGAGTGGAGCTGAGGCAATCCCATAAATTCTTTTTGATTTTCGGCTTGCCCATTTCAAAGTGATCACATATCACAACACCATCATTCACTTTCTTGCGGCCAATTCACACTCGCATCAGACCCGTACAAAACTCTTGATTTTAAGGCGAGGGGCTGTATTTATTCATACAACCCTTTCAGTGGCCCAAACCCACAAAGCAAACTAACCGACAAACACTGAACAAATAAACAAACACCAAACAAAACCATAGCCAGTGCGCATGTGCTAACCAACATAACACATGGTGATTAAAAATATTAATGCCGACTCAAGACACTATCTTTATGTACAGTACATTTCATCACCACGTGGCTCCCAGCTGGCATCTTGCTATAAAGTTAATACTATCTCAATTTCAGTAATAGATCGCTTTTCTGCCCGGTTTCATGAACAACATATGGTTCCTACTATATACCTACATCAGTGAACTGGACTTGCTAACACGACCAATAAAACCTATTCACATTCCTTTCACTTATATATAACCTTAAAACTAATTCTAATGTCCTAGACGGAATCTCCTTAGTAAACACATATGTATCTATTTTAAGAAATACTGGAACCGCCGCTCTGAAACTAACTCTGAAGCCACAGAGAACTAACGGTAACTTCAATATGAAATGTTCTATTGAAAAATCAAAATCACGTGCTCCATTTCTATATTCACCTTTCTTTGCACACTGGGCGCATGAATATATTGGGGCGTTATTATGGTCCCGTCACAATCTGAACTCTTTAGTTATCTGGCACTTAATGCTCCAGAAATTCTAGTAGAGTGAACGTGTTATTTTTATTTGGCAGATTCAAACAGCTACTGTGGTGTTAGTGGATTTCATTCCAATCTCGGTAAGAGCACTAATGTATTTAGACAGTTTGTGTAGGTAGAATCTATCACTAATTAATCCTCAGTAGGCGACCGCGTATAACAGTACATTTTTCTATCCCATTTCATAACGGGAAAGGGAATAAAGTTTGAGTTCTCTATGTACCACTAAAACTACATAGATGGGACCTTTTACAATTGTATTCAAAGGATAGTGAGTGTAGGGTTATATCAATTTACTACCACAAATGTAACCCCATTTATTTTGCTAATAATTCCTTAAGAGATGTGGGTTTTCCCCTAGAGATGTATTTTGTACTTATTTGATGGCTTATACAAATCGTTTGTATAACGGGATAATTATGAGTTCCCAGATAAGTTATGGAGGTCATGTGTGTAAATATTGATTGTATTGTTGTGTGTATCCCGATATGAGGTTTGAAGGATGGACGCCTCACTGGTTCACTGGCTTGCCAGATCCGCGAGTTTGTTTATATTCATGGCATAGACCTTTACGCAACCTGTGTGCGAGCGTAGGGCTGACCACACACCAGGGAGTGCTTGGCCCTCAATTGGTTGATCCCCCGGCAATCAGAGACGGTTAGGAATGCGCTGAATCAGCCAGCAAAAACTGGTTTGACGCTCCAATTAACTTGGTATAAGGGGAGTGTGGAGTTGTTGATTGTTTGTAAACAGTATTTGTCTCGATGTATATGTATACAAGTATTATTAGCTCATCATCATCATCATCATGTGACGTATTCTTTCCAGAACGTTGTTGTTACGCACGGATCATTATTATTTTTCGTTTGTATAAACATTTTTCATATGTATGATCATTTTTTTGACTGAAGTGTGTATTATGTTTTCTATGGTCAAAGGGACATAATCCGAGTTATCGAGACTACAATTTGTTAGGAGTTGCCTTCTCTTGTATAGAGACACGTTCGGTCTATAATTTCTTGAACGAAGCGTGACCACATCTCCTTATTTGGTAGTATCAGTCAACTATGGTAGATGTCTGAAACCTTTCTTAACGCTTCTTTTCATGACCATAAAAGGCGCGACTGTGTAAGACTTTTATCTCGAATGTTCTTCGAATCGTCTTATTGTGAACGGCAACTCAGAGATTGTCGTTCTGCGCATGTCAAACCGGGAGTTCGTTCTGTGTGTTCCGCCCAGTTGGGGCAGTTTAGAAATGGTTTAAGAAGCGAGCAGACGCAACTGCGTCTTGTGATTCTCTGAGGGAAATACAGTGTCTTAGTGAGTTAGTTAGCTAACTAGACTATTTCCCAGTATTATGCAGCCTGCCTGGAGGCATATGTTCATGGTTGATTTTCCGAAATAAGGTAATTCCTCTTGTATCGAACTTTATGCTATCGTCTAGAGGTTCGTCATTTTGTCGCCTATTTGCTCGCCTGTGTGATGCAAAATGGAGAGGTACTTTGACTAGGATTAAGTCACCAGTATCTGTATACCTGAACTAGTTAAATATATATGGGTCGCTCTAGACCAACAAGACTGTTGTCTGTGTTCCAGGATTCGTTATATCAGAGATCACGTCCAAGTCAGATGGTTAGACTTAGGAACATTATAAAGGTCGAGCTGACCTGTAGCCCATGTATGCTATTCACGTGCAGACAGTGAACGGACTTATTGTATACAACTGATCTGCTAGCATCAGAATGGGAGCATTTATTATTGTTTATGAACATTGAAGATCTGTAGCTGACACTGTTGCAGAAGTTATAGAAATTATTATTATTTATACAGCTTCACGAACTAGCACTCGATGATTGATGAATTTCTGAATCTATTGAACTGTGATGTCTTATGACGCATATATACAACAGCTATCATTGCTGACTACAGAAATTGTTTTCAATGTGCCATATCATCTTGCTGAACTCGTTAACCATGTTGATGTCATAAGTATCATGACTGTTTTGTGGCGTGCAATAAATGAAAGAAACTTATACAACGAAGTTACCCTTTCTATGACTCTACACGTCATGTTGCCTGTGTGATAACCCTGTGAACTGTTCCACTACCACATACACAGCAACATCCTAAATCAGAGAAGACACCTACATCTTACACTTTAACACCAGGTGTCGATAAGGGTGGCAAGTTACCACTTCAGCACAAATCCACCCTTATCATTTTTGGTGGCCAGAGCTGGTTCTATCATCTGATATTTTGGCGCACCATATCATTTTTGGTGGCCATAGGTTGGTTCACTCTGATTCCAGCTATCAAGGGGGTCAGCAAACCCAGACATCATCATCATACTAGATACAACTACAGCATCAACTACCACCTTACAAGAAATTTTATTGAAAGTATCCGGATTTTCTGACAGTTGCTGATTTTGAAACTACCCGGCGCTGCTCGGCAATATTGAAGTTTATGTAAAATTAGAAGGACAAGTACCGAGCGAATGGATTTCCTGATCTGGTGAAAAGAAGGACAAGTGCCGTAACAACTGTTCCGGTCTCAGGGGTACTGTTGCGGGTTCAGAAGGTCAAGTGCCGGTTAAATCAATTTAGAAGATTCAGAAGGTCAAGTGCCGTAACAACTGTTGCAGTATTAGAAGCTCATTTCCTTCGTCATGGCTGTTTATGGGAGCAGAAGTTAATCAACGTTGGATCATTATCCTCAGAATGCTGATTACATCCTGTTCTGCACCGTGCTGACGCTGGATTTATAGAAGTTAAGTGGCCTGTTTTGTTTGTGAACTGTGCCCTTATGTTCTAACTGAGCCTTCTGTACTTTCACACTTTCTCCTATTGTTTTCATGATACATGTTTATATGTTATATGTTATTTGTTATTTGTATATTTATATGTTTATATTTCAGCGGGTTTTCTCGGTTGGGCGGAGTCTTGCAGTAGAAGATACCACGTCACAGAGGTTCTACTGTTAGCGTTTTCGTTAGGGACTGTGCGAATTTCCTACAGTGAAATTTGCTAGCGACAATCGTTGCTATATCTGTTTAGTTGTGACGAGTTGTGCTTTATTTTTGTTTCTTGTATATATATATTTTTTTTTCTTTTTTCTTTTCTCTCTTTCTTTGTGTTTTTAGTTTCGATTTCGATTGTTTGTATTTGTAGGTCTCCCCTTTGCTATTATTCAGTTCTTTACGTATATTTTTGTGTATACACTGTAGCGTCATTTGTTAGTCATATCTTCGCATATTTCTTTTTAGTTTTGCTGTTTGTGTATTTGACTTATGCGAATGTTTTCGTATTGTTTGATCTTTGTTGATTGTTTACATTGACTCTGATCTTTGTTATTGTTTACATTGACTCTGATCTTTGTTATTGTTTACATTGACTCTGATCTTTGTTGTTGTTTACATTGACTTTGATCTTTGTTATTGTTTACATTGTTGATGACCTTTGTTATTGTTTACATTGTCTTGTTATTGTTTACATAGTTCTTGCATAGTTAGCTTTCACTATTGTTGATATATGCTCATGCACTATTGGTCTATAGTGCACTTATCATAACAAACTGGTGTTTTTTGCTTATGCACTATTGTAGTGCAGTTATGATAAATAACTGATGATTATGCACTGATTTGGGTAGTGCACTGTTAATTAAGAGGTGACTTGTGATATTATTATACATTTGATAATACAAGTTGGTGTCAACTCCTGTTTCCCACAGAGATTGGGTTCAACATAGAGATTATACAAGCACTTTATTAAGTCTTGTTGCTATTTAACATTGAAATAAGATAATTAATTATTTCAGGTTCTGTACTCACATTTTGGACATCATGTCTACATTTGAGTACTTTATTGAGCAGGGTAAAGCCCTTGGGAAGACAGGTGATAAATTAGAAGAATTTGCGACTGTTCAATATGCCAAGGCATTGAAGTCGGAAGAAAAGAAAATGAAAGAACAAACTGAACAAAAGAGAATAGAGGCTGAAATAGAACAAAAGAAACTGCAGATGCAGGTGGAGGAAAAAAGATTTCAAATGGAAATGGAAAAACAAAAAAGAGAAGCTGAAAATAAGAGACTTGAAAAAGAAGCTGAAAGCTGAAAATAAGAGACTTGAAAAAGAAGCTGAAAATAAGAGACTTGAAATAGAGGCTGAAGGAAAAAAGTTACAGGCCCAGGCTGAAGAAAGAAAGTTACAGGCTGAGGCTGAAGAAAGAAGGTTACAAAGAGAGGCTGATGAGAGAAAAGCAAAAATGGAACATGATGAAAAAGTCTTAGCTTTAGAGTTAGAGAAGTTAAAGTTATTGAACACTGGTAATGCTAATGATGCAAATAAGGTGTCAAATAAGACTAATGCTAAGGATTTCAAGCTTAATCTACCAGCATTTAATCCCTCAATCGATGATATAACATTTTATCTAGATAGATTTGAAAGTGCATGTAATGTGCATAATATAGATAAAACATTATATGTGTATCATCTGTCCAAGATACTTAGAGGTGATGCTTTGACTTTGTTGAGTATGGTAGATGTGCCTGACAAAAACAACTATGAGGTTGTCAGGGCGGCATTGTTAAAGAAGTACCAACTTAACGAGGACGGATATCGTCTTAAATTTAAAACCATGTTACCAGAAACTGGAGTTGAATTCTCTGAATTCATCTCAGGCATCCGTCTTACTTTTTTACGATGGGTTGAGTTGTCTAAGACAGAAAATACATTTGAAGCTCTTATGGATTTACTACTTAGAGATAAGGTTATGTCTTCTGTTAATGAAGCTTTTCTATCTTTTCTTCATGAGCGTAAGCCTAAAAACATAAAAGAAATGGAAGAATACTGTAGCCAGTATGTTACTGCGCATCCGCACATAACCATTAGTAACTCTAAGGTGAAAGAAGGTCTGCCAGTTGCTTCGGCAGCACCTTATGGCCCAAATTTTATGCGTAAATTTCAGGGTAGCCAGAAAAATTTCAATAAAAAGAGTAATCGTAATTATGCCCAGAACCATAGTGATCAATTCCAGGGTGATTCTTCTTCCCAGAACTGGAGACAACCTAATACTACACGTTATTCTACTCCGGTTAACTTTAGAAATTTTCACAAAGGTAATCGGTATAGAGGAAAATATTTTATGCAGAGACCTCAATACCAAGATAATAGAGGTTCTCAACAGCATAGAGATAGTAATGACAGTTATGGAAACTGGAACTCAAACCAGGATAAAAATTACAGTAGGGACTTTAATGATAATTGCAGAGGCAATAATGGTCGCGGTAGATCGCAACATAAGAGAAAAAGATATCAACAGACAAACTCTGTTCAACAAGAATCTCAGGGAGCAGATAAACAGGTTAATAATGATAAAGACCATAATGCTATCGGATGCTCATCTTTTGATTTTGGTAGGGCAAATAAATGTATCCAATGCAGTACTTTATTTGATCCGAAAACCGTTAGTACTCTAAGCTGTGGTCATCCTTTGCCCGCTCTTCCTGCTAATGTTGCTCATGATGGGAGAGGTTCTCTTATATTACATAAGGGGCTAGTAAATAGTAATCCAGTCTCAGTGTTGTTTGATTCTGGATGTACTACTGTCGGCGTTAGGCAATCTCTTGTAGATCCATCCTGTGCTACAGGAAAAGTCATCAAATGTGTCACATTTGGTGGCACGTTAGAAAAGTATCCTACTGCTATAATACACATTGCTACTCCTTTCTTCACGGGAGAGGTCCACGCGTGTCTACTTCCAAACCCTATTGCGGACCTTATTATTGGTCGTATTCACGGAGTTAGGGAATGTACCCCACAGCAGATTGCTGTTTGGGAAGAGCAAAACATTGAAGCTACCAATGCGGTGGTCACAAGAGCACATGCTCTGGATCCACCTCAAACTTCATTAACTAATAATGATGAAGTAAATGACCAAGATAGTCACTTGACTATTACACGTGACTCATTTATCAAATTGCAAGAAGAAGATCCTTCTTTACAAAAATTCTTCATTCTAGCAAAAAAAGGTGATCCTAATCAGAACACTAATAGGAAATCTTGGATTTCTATGAAGAACGGCGTACTTGTACGTATGGTACAAGACTCGACTACGTCCACTCATTCACAAATTCTTGTGCCTAAGAGCATGAGATTGCAAATATTGCAACATGCTCATGACTCGCAATGTGCTGGACATATGGGTTTTTCCCGTACAAAGTCGAGGGTTCTTGCGGCTTTCTTTTGGCCATTTGTGAGCAAGGACATACGAATGTACTGTCGCTCTTGCAAAGTATGTCAGGAGGTCAAATCTAAAGGACCACGACATGCTGCGCCTATCCAGGCTGCTGACATTCCTATTCGCCCTTTTCAAAAAATGGCAATAGATATTATCGGTCCTTTTAGAATTAAGTCGGCTAGAGGACATCAATTTATCCTTACATGTGTCGATATGTGCACACGTTGGCCAGAGGCAATACCTCTCAAGAGCATCTCAACTGCTGATATCGCAGACGCTCTTTGGCTGATATTTTCTCGCTTGGGTTTTCCCGGAGAAATATTGTCAGACCATGGCACTCAACTTATATCAGACACTATGTCACAGGTAATGTCTATGCTACACATTAAAAGGTCTCTCAGCAGTATCTATCACCCAATGTCTAATGGGTTGGTCGAACGTTTAAATAGGACTCTGAAAACTTTACTTGGTAAAATAACTGAGGATCATCCTCAGGATTGGGACAGGGTCTTACCCGCGGCTCTCTTTGCGTATAGAGAGGTCCCCAATGAACATACGGGGTTTTCCCCTTTTGAACTTGTCTTTGGCGCGCAACCGCGCGGCCCTATGTCTTTACTTCACGATCTAATCACTGCCGATAATATTAGCGATGAGACTCAATCTTCTTATGAGTACGTCATTGCTCTTAGGCAAAAGATCATCGAGGCATGCAAACTAGCAACTTCGTCTTCAGAATTTGCTAAAGAAAAGGCAAGGCAGTTTGCAAATAAGAATAGATGTCTACGACAACTTTGTCCAGGTGACAAAGCTCTCGTTCTACTTCCTTCAAGGGAGAACAGACTTCTAATTGCATGGAAAGGTCCATATGCAATAGTCTCCAAAATTTCTGATGTCGACTATGTTGTCGATATTGATGGAAAGCATAAAACTTTCCACATAAATATGCTCACAGAATTTTATGAAAGACCTGACTATTTGCAGCCTATTTTCCAGGCTACGGACAATTCACAAGCAACTCATGGTCAGTACTCATCTCTGTCAGTTATACAGGATGAGGAAACTACTTTTTCTGATGTCAATCTTCCTCTTTCTATGGTCCCACTTTATTCTACGGAATCTTGGAAAAACGTGACCGTTTCTCCAAATCTTTCCGCTGAGGAACATCGACAAGTTTCTTCGATGTTGCAAACATTTCAGGATGTTCTTACAGACATCCCGGGACACACACATGTCATAGAACATGACATTGTGCTAACTGATCACAATCCTATCAGAGTCAGACCATATCCAATACCTCTTCATTTCCAGTCTCAAGTCGAAAAAGAGTTGGATGAAATGATACGTTTGGAAATCATTGAACCATCCACTTCAGCATACTCTTCGTCTATGGTTATTGTTCGAAAGAAGGATAATAACATTCGCATTTGCGTAGATTATCGCAAATTGAACCAAGTTACGAAGTTCGATGCTGAACCTATGCCTTCATTAGAAGAGCTACTCAATAAACTTTCTAATTCTAGATTCTTTACCAAACTAGATTTGTCTAAAGGTTATTGGCAAGTCCCGCTAACTGAACGTGCCAAACCTTTTACAGCTTTTTCTACACCTAGGGGTTTATTCCAATGGAATTTCATGCCTTTTGGTCTTATGAACGCCCCTGCTACATTCGTACGCATGATGCGGCGAATTCTCGCATATCGTACAGATGTCATAGCATACCTAGATGATATCTGTCTATTCAGTGATTCTTGGGAAGATCACTATTTGGGTTTATACGAATTACTGTCTACTCTTCGCGAGTATAACTTGACTGCAAAACCCTCTAAAGCCTTTATAGGATTTAGCGAGATTTCTTTCCTAGGTCATCGGGTTGGTCATGGTCTTTTAAAGACAGAGGACCACAATGTTTCAAAAATACTTAACATTTCGGTCCCTAAGACGAAGAAACAAGTAAGGAGTCTATTAGGTTTGATTCAATTCTACGGACGATTCATTCCGAATCTGTCCTCCATTATGGCACCGCTTTCTACTTTATTGAAGAAAGGGTCGCCTAATCTGATCCGCTGGTCTAAAGAATGTCAATCCTCATTGGACCAGGTTAAAGCCCTATTTTCATCTCCACCTATTCTTAAGTTACCTACTATTGAGAAGACTTTTGTTCTTCGAAGTGACGCCTCGTCAACAGGGATTGGGGCAGCACTAATGCAGGAGTATTCTGATACTTTGCATCCGGTGATGTATATCTCTAGGAAATTAAACGCTGCAGAAAAGAATTACTCGGTTTTAGACCGTGAGTTATTGGCTATGGTATGGTCTATTCTGAAGTTACAAAGATTTCTTCTAGGCGCACATTTCATTGTGGAAACCGACCAGAAAGCGCTTACTGCTATTCAGAGCAAAAACTTGAAGAGCTCGAGGTCCACTCGTTATGCCATAGCTCTTCAACCATTTCATTTCTCGGTTCGAGCTATCCGTGGTTCGGATAATGTAATGGCAGACATTCTGTCCAGATGTCCACACGATTCCACATGATTCTTCTGTCATATATATATATTTCCTGATATACAGTCCAATGTTATAATGACATGTTAGTAGATTTTGTCTCATTTTTTTTTTGAGGGAAATTTATAACATTGTACCATGTAATTATCTAAGAAGGCTTAGTTAGTGATATACGGGCCAAAAGATCACTCGGCCACATTTAAATAAATTATTTTCAGGATTGTATTAAGAAATTTACCAGTTGTCTTTAAGATTTGTGTTATTGATATTTTCGCAGCACATCATTGAAGTCTGCGAGTTTATGTCCATTGTGGAACTTTGAGGATATCAAGTCCTGTCCTACATTGGGAGCGGATGATGTCCACATCTTCTTCTATTGAATGTTTTATGTCACCGAAGAGCAACACATGTATTACTTATTAATTACTGTTACTTTATATAATGTAATAATATAGTGCGGTATATTAGTAAATTACACCGCTATTTGCAACACATTGTATGATAACACATAATATATTTAATTTCATATATTGGTATGAGTATAATTTGATTGTCATTATGTTGTTGCCATCATTGTGGCGTGTGTTGGTGGCACCTTCCTGGAATATATCAGCGTATACTTAGATAAATTTTTTCTCTAAGGATCTGAGATATGATCTCAGTGTCGCTCCATGCGTTGAGCTAATTTGTTAGGTATATATCCACGCATCATACGTGCGTTAGGAGCCTAGATTTTTTCCGGCTCCAGGATTTAAAAAAAAAAAAATGTTTCATTTTTTTTTTTCCAGGGAGGGTGCGGTAATGTTACGCACGGATCATTATTATTTTTCGTTTGTATAAACATTTTTCATATGTATGATCATTTTTTTGACTGAAGTGTGTATTATGTTTTCTATGGTCAAAGGGACATAATCCGAGTTATCGAGACTACAATTTGTTAGGAGTTGCCTTCTCTTGTATAGAGACACGTTCGGTCTATAATTTCTTGAACGAAGCGTGACCACATCTCCTTATTTGGTAGTATCAGTCAACTATGGTAGATGTCTGAAACCTTTCTTAACGCTTCTTTTCATGACCATAAAAGGCGCGACTGTGTAAGACTTTTATCTCGAATGTTCTTCGAATCGTCTTATTGTGAACGGCAACTCAGAGATTGTCGTTCTGCGCATGTCAAACCGGGAGTTCGTTCTGTGTGTTCCGCCCAGTTGGGGCAGTTTAGAAATGGTTTAAGAAGCGAGCAGACGCAACTGCGTCTTGTGATTCTCTGAGGGAAATACAGTGTCTTAGTGAGTTAGTTAGCTAACTAGACTATTTCCCAGTATTATGCAGCCTGCCTGGAGGCATATGTTCATGGTTGATTTTCCGAAATAAGGTAATTCCTCTTGTATCGAACTTTATGCTATCGTCTAGAGGTTCGTCATTTTGTCGCCTATTTGCTCGCCTGTGTGATGCAAAATGGAGAGGTACTTTGACTAGGATTAAGTCACCAGTATCTGTATACCTGAACTAGTTAAATATATATGGGTCGCTCTAGACCAACAAGACTGTTGTCTGTGTTCCAGGATTCGTTATATCAGAGATCACGTCCAAGTCAGATGGTTAGACTTAGGAACATTATAAAGGTCGAGCTGACCTGTAGCCCATGTATGCTATTCACGTGCAGACAGTGAACGGACTTATTGTATACAACTGATCTGCTAGCATCAGAATGGGAGCATTTATTATTGTTTATGAACATTGAAGATCTGTAGCTGACACTGTTGCAGAAGTTATAGAAATTATTATTATTTATACAGCTTCACGAACTAGCACTCGATGATTGATGAATTTCTGAATCTATTGAACTGTGATGTCTTATGACGCATATATACAACAGCTATCATTGCTGACTACAGAAATTGTTTTCAATGTGCCATATCATCTTGCTGAACTCGTTAACCATGTTGATGTCATAAGTATCATGACTGTTTTGTGGCGTGCAATAAATGAAAGAAACTTATACAACGAAGTTACCCTTTCTATGACTCTACACGTCATGTTGCCTGTGTGATAACCCTGTGAACTGTTCCACTACCACATACACAGCAACATCCTAAATCAGAGAAGACACCTACATCTTACACTTTAACACCAGGTGTCGATAAGGGTGGCAAGTTACCACTTCAGCACAAATCCACCCTTATCAGTTGTCTCCATTACAGCTGCTCTGAACGCATCACGATTCTGGGCAAGTCGACTTGCATCAGCCAAAGACAAGTTCAGACTCTCTGTGATGTCCTGGGTCCACCGTCGTCTAGGTCGACCCCTTCCCCTTTTTCCAGGGACCATGCCTTCCATCACTGTTTTTCCAGACTATTATGTCTTTTTATATGACCGAAAAATTTCAGCTTCCTTATTGCGATGGTATTTAGGAGCCAATGTTCCTGTACGTTTAGTGAGTGCAGTACTTCTCTGTTGGTCTTTTTTTCTGTCCAGGGTATTCTCAACATCCTTCTGTAGCATTTCATTTCGAATGATGTAATCTTTTTTGCAACTGTTTTATTGAGTGTCCAAGTCTCGCAGCCGTATGTTGCTACTGGGAATATACATGCTCTGATCAGTTGTAACTTTGTTTCTTTGCTTGTGCCTTGCCATAGGTTTTTCATCTGTATTAGTGTATGTGAAGCAATTGCAAGTCTTCTTTTAATTTCTACTGCACAGTCGCCAGAGCTGTTGATGATTGATCCTAAGTATTCGAATTCATTAACACTTTCCAGTTCTTCGTTATCAATTTCAATTTCTGGTTTGGTCTTTACTTTGTCTGTTGTCAATACTTTGGTCTTCTTGGTGTTTAGGTATAGATTCTGGGCCTCGCTGTGTTTTGGTGGACAGAATAATTTGTTCAAGTACTTCTGGGTTGGTCGATAGGAGGACTGTGTCGTCAGCATATCTGATTTCCGGGATCTGGTACCCGCCGAATTTAAATGAGTCATACTCTGTGTGTTCTTGGTTATATCTTACGTTTCTCATGATATTCTCGGCATAAATGTTAAACAGGTAAGGGGAAAGGGTACAGCATTATTAGCTAGTGGATCCTAATTTAGGCGACTAGCTTATGGCTTGTTTTTATTGTATCTTCAAAGCGGAGAAGGCAAACTTTAACACACCACCCGCGTGGAAACCTGGAAACCATCATTTTGTCAACGATCTTGTATCATCTCCTTGACCGAGTTCTCGAGTTGAGATCGGTTTTAGTTAAATTCTAAACCCCGTTTACCACGAAGGCACATAATACGTGTCGTAATGTTAATAATTCCGGATATATTCTCCGTGGCCAAAGTAGACTCTAGGGACAGTCATACAACACGAAATCAGCATAACTACACTGAGCGGACCAACACCTCCTTCACAATTTTACAAACATGCAGTTTATTCATTTTGACAAACAGCTCCATGGTAATAGATATATAGGCCCAAAAGCAAACTGCAGTGGTACGTATAAGTCCACTTCGTTCCTTTACAAACCCTGGTCATTGGCAATCAGTCAAACTTTATTTAATATCGCCCTTTGGACATCTTTATGAATAAGCACACATTTCTTTACTAGAATAAGCCAGGGACACCTCAACCAAGTATATTGATATCCTGGTGATAGAATAATTCAGGAAAAACACAGGATACTGCAGGAGCTCAAAACACATACGTCCGCACACTTCCAAACACAAGCCGCATCTCTCTTGCAGATGATCACCTCACTTCTGCTTCAAATTGTTCACGTCTGCCAGTCAACCATCTCGGCATGACGTCACTTCCTTTATTAATAAGTGACTCCGTATAACATAAAAAGGAGCCCTGTTGAGCTGCCTATTATATCGAAGTAAATGTTATGAATTTTAATCATAACCGCAGAGTTGTGTACCCAGCTGCTGGTACCCTATGCTCCTGTAGCTGGTAAACCTCTGAAACCATCAACAGTCAAGCTCTCCAAACTTCAGAATAGCGCGCCCATTCCGTCTCTGGTTTTAGACCGGTGGGCCCGGTTCAGTATACGCCCAGTCACAATTGAACTGGCCGCATCTCCCGAGTATATTAAAGCGCACCGCTTGCGCAAACCTTAGTTTGGACTCACTCAGCCCACAGGATAACCGGGTTAATTATCATTTAGTCACACTAGAAAGTTATGTCACGCTGTATTTATTATCCTTGCATTTATCTGAATTTTCACTTAGACGGTTAGGCACAGGAGTGGCACGATAATTTGTTCAAGTCCAGGATATTATCTCACTGACAGACAGGGATTTTATCTCAAAGACGTGTGGCAGAAATTAATTAACCTTTAAAAAGGCCTTAGTAGTGCTTATAAAAGGATGTTTTCCTCTCCACATAATTGTTGGGGTACGGTGCGTTTTTTGGTGGTGTGTTCCTTTGCTGTGGGGTGATTTTTTTGTGTAAGTCTGGATCACATTTGCCTCTATTTGAGGTGAGAACTGCAGGACGGGGACACAGATTAGAATTGGGAGTTTATTATTTCTAGTAACCATTTGGGGGGTTTTTTTTTTTCTTGGATTTCTTGTGTACAACTTGGCTGCCATTTTGGATTTCTAAAAAAAAATCGGGTCTGGGTTTTATGTTGTTATTCTTGTGGTAATTGTTAGTGAAATTATACTTTTGTTTGGATCGATTTTATAGTTCCCGCTATCGCGCAGATATAGTATTTTTTTTAAATATTCATTAAAATCTTAATAAACATAGAAAAATAATTAACCGCTGATCAGAATTGTCTTCTCGCCTGCATATCTGTTATTGTTGAATGTGAAAACCACTTGGTGTATCAGTACCTTACTTCTTATATCTTTTCATTTGTCGATAGGTGAGAAAGAGAGGGTGAGTGGAGTTGACCTCTAAATAAGTCCAAGTGGCAGGGTAAAAGAGTGTTGATCATTTGTGTACGCCTGACTGTCACACTTCCACTCCACATTCACTTTCGTTATTTCAGACTTTTCTGTATTTTCTACTCCTCCTCAGACTTTTGTCTTGTCTCAGATAGACGCTATTCGCCACTCGTGACACCATTCAACAATCACAAGTATGATTTATGTTATCCCTTGACACCATAGCACTGTACTTGGTAATATTTGGCCTTTTGTCAATCAATCTCCGGCGAATTCGGATCATAAATATTGCAGCATAATTGGGTACCTATCTATTGTCCACACCACCTCGGCTAAAGAGTGTAGATGTCCTAATCATCAGTGTAACCTAACGATTCTGTGACTAAGACATCTTGTTATTTATGTGACAACGTTTGTCTGCTCTATTTACATATTTAGCAGGTATCATTGTACGCCAAGAAATACCAGAACTGTGTCTAACAGGTAGGCCAAAGGAAACTAACTGACTTTCATTATGTAAACTGTTTTTATACCAGTTTCTTTGCACGTGTTCATGACACGATTTTTATCTACGAACTATGACCCCTTCAAAAATGGAAATGATATTCCAAATTTCTTGCAACGCTCTGCAAACTTCAATCTCACCATTACGTCCCTATCAAAGAAGAGACTACAAATGAGGGTGGAAAACTACCTCAGACTATATAATAGTACATTGAAGATGTCAAAAACACCATACGTAGACTTTACAAAAGCCCTAACAAATTATTATACTATCTGTTAAAAAAGTTGAAGCTAGGAATTAACAATAAGTCTACCTTTGGCACTGATAAAGTTCATCTTAAATGAGGAACGAGACAACGCAAATGGTTTTGGTCAGTACCAGTCTTGGAAAACTATTTAGAGATGATCAACAATCTGAATCTGACCTTTGCGTTCCTCAAATGCATTCAAGTTGGCGTCTGGGAATGTTTGACAACGGACAACAGCGTATTAACCACTCCGCTATCAAGATATTACAGCTGTACCTGTGGTCAGTTTTCTACTGAGGTTCCCCGTTTTGCTACAACTAGTCACACTGATGCAGATGGGTGATGTGCTACGGTCTCCTGCTGTCTTATTCTTCTAATCTGATCCCTACTGTTAGAGTTTCCATTCCGGTGCTATACTAAAATGTGCTAATTTACATTAAATTCATATTCACATCCTGCAAAACAGATTCTCACCTTGTTTCTCAGAAACCTCTTATGGTGGTAATGCTCGCACTGTTTATTTGATCTGTTGTTTTCTTGTTGACTAATTATTTGTTAACTTATTATCTATTTTTCAACATGTTCTGTCAAAATGAGTTTTTTTCTCTTTGTTCTGGTAACTATGATGGTGTTTATACTTACCACAAAAGTGGCAACTATAGACAAGGTGACTGGTAACATAGTTAAGCTTCTCCCGCGAAGTAAGTATTCAACTCTGTTGGGATTTATGGCATCCTTTACCACGAAAAATATGCCTATACCTATGGAAACAAATAATATGCTATTAAAACGTAATCTAAAGTCTGCAGAGCGACTGCTGATTCCACGTCTAGAAAGTCAAACCAACAGCAACTGCTAGTTTCAAAAAGAACTGAGCTATACCACCGTGGGTAATTTTTGGGCACTACTTATGCAATTCATTAGCTTGAATTTCGGTAATTTTGTGTTGTTTTTCATGTCCAATACGTTAAACAAAACGTTAAGTATTTTCATTGGTAGCAATAAATTAGTTGAATTTAAAGATAGGGCATTTTTTAATCAGATTATGTGTAGAATTATCCATTCACAGCGCATTGCATTTTGCAGCACGAAGTATCGTTCAGACCATACCAGATCCAGTGCCGTCTTAAGGCATGGGCACACTGGGCAGTAACCACGGGCTCCACGATTGTAGGGGCCCCATGCTGGGAAGATGCCATATTGTTCATAAGACATCATTTTTATTAACGTGGGTGGGTAGGGCTGGTAGGGACCCAGTGCATTGCTTTGCCCAGGCACTACAAAGCTTTTAAGACGCCCCTGACCAGATCATGGATTACAATTACGCCATGCCTTAATTTACTTCGGCTAAGTACTGGCTATGCAAATTATAATTCAGATGGAGGTGAAACTTTGAAATCTCAAAGATGGTTCAACAATTAAACTATGTATTGACATGAGAAATACATATCTTTATTGTATTATGTATGCATGTAAGGGAATAGATCTGTTTTGGTGAAGGAAGGAATGCCTGCTTTATAAGGTGCTGTTTTCACAAAACGATAGTTATTAAAATTTTCTTTTCATATTTTTGTAGCCTTTTTTTTGGCCATCATCTAACCTGTTCTCATTTTACATTTTCTATCTTCTGTTACATTTTATGTGAGGAAATCTCACAAAGCCACCATTCCCGTCTTCTGTGCGTTACTTATGCCGTACGAGTTACTGTAAAAGTCTGTTTCGCCCGTGTGAAAACTGGTATTGTGTATCGTGTTGCAGTGTCATAGAGTGGGCTTGTCGTTATCACCTGTACAGTTCAGTGTTGCGTGTATCTAGGTCACCAGCGTAAGGTACTGCCAGGTTATAATGCAGACACTCACACTCGAACAGCATACATGTTTCCCAGAGGAGTAGAACTCGTAGAAAGATGTTGTAGTGAGTAATGGTGTGTGTGTGTAGAAGCAGCAGATCGTGAACACGAAGTCGTTTAGGCTCTTATTCAGGTACACACAAACTCACTCCACCACAAGTAAAAGTCATAAATGTAGTTAGCACCGATGACTTTTCTTCAAACGTTTATTACAGGACATACGCTAATAGACGACACAGTCACTTAAACCAGGATCATGGACATTTCATGTGTGGTAACGAATATAAACATCGAGCATCATCAATCTTGCATAGCTCATGTGTAAGATGCTAGTAAAGCTGGCTTGACAATCTACGTCAACTTTCATACTGTAGCTCAGGGCCCCTGACTAAGCGCGCCAGGTAGACCTTTAACAAATATAGTTGCTTAATATCAAAGTCTATGAACTTGCTAATGTAAGTCAAGACTTCAACTGGCTTCACACGCCAGACACTTCTTCTTCTGCTCAAAGATATCGGCCGTAATGTCGGGCCTCTCTAATAATTGGTGAACAACTGTGTATTCTTCAAAGGCAGGCATTATCTTCCATGCCGAAATATACCGCCATCATGCGGGTTTCATAATAATATCTCTTTACTGGGCTTTTGTAAAGTAGCTAGACGAATAGTCTTAGTTGGCTATATCAAGCATACATAATGGACTCTGGATCTCAAGAACTGTGAGCTCCACTCACAGGTTGATACTAAATGTTCTGCAATCTAGGCATAATAATAAAGTTACTTTTACCTTGGACAGAATCCTAGAAATACACAAATCACAACTGTCGTCATTCTTGACGAACAGAATAACTCTGGGGAGAACCACTGATATCACAGTTACACTGAAGACTATCTTTCCCCCAGACAATGCAGAGAAGAACAACGGACATCTTGTCCGGTCAGAACCCAGCTCATCACTCCTCACTGACGGAAGTCTCCGTTTCGCGCTCAAAAAACTTTGCGCATGCGTAGACAGAACAGATCTCAGAACAGCTAACCCCCCGACTTAAGACCGGTCAACACAATTAATGAAACAAAGGGAAGATAACCCCAAATAAACCTGTCCCAGAGAGATAACATATAGTTCTCTACCTTAGATCATCAAAAGTATTAAATAGATTTACATCTTATGAAACCGTCAAAAACGACAGCAACAGTTACCTTTCCCTCTATTCTGAACTTTGAGTTATATATCTCATATCCCTCGGTTAGTCCTGTGAGAGGGACAGGTATTACAGTTTTGACTCTTAAAATGTTGTCCTGAAAATATTTTATTATGTGAAGGCCACCAGACTTCAGGCCTGTAAATTGTGCAATGATGTACATGACCTATGTCTTGCTTGGCTGACTTACTGTGGTCTTTTCACGAAATTTCCAACCTTAAATTTGACTAGAATTACACATTTGGCTGAACAAGACTATGTCAAGAGATAATGCTTTTTCTGCGCTACAGCCACCAGCCAGGTGTTCAGAGATGGAGGAGCAGGGTATTTTAGTCAAAGTAGGGCAAACATGACAATTTGGATTAGTCTACGTTCTAATAATTTATATTCTGCTGAATCTAAATATGTTTAAAGAATTGTCAGAACTAATTAGAAGCAACTGTATTGTCTTCACAAATTATCACTGGCTTCCTAGCTCGGTGGTCCTTGGTTCGATCCTCAGTTGAGTTGGAATTTTTTAGACCACAAACGGCTCCGTGGTCGACCCAGCCTCATGGATTGGGTACCAGCGCAACTTCTAGGAAGGTTAAGGTCACGAAAAGGGCCTAACACCATATTCCCAATATGCCTCAATGAGCGTCTAACGGGATCCATTTATAAATTGTGATTTTCCTTTCAAGAAATCCAAAAATTTCTCAGAACCTCATTTTATGTTACAATTTCCTTATATCTTGCTTATTTCTTAGACAATCAACACGAGATTTGGCAGAGATAATTTCCATTGCATAATAAAACTGTAGTCAGATCTGATTTTTGATATCAAAATTTTGATTTATTGCAACTGACGTTTCAACATTTTGAAAAATGAGATACCATTTTTATATACTAACTTCAAAGTTCTGTTTCTCAGAATCTACTTAAGTTATCAAAAATCTACTCTACAAAAAGTTTTAAAATACAATGAATGCAATTTAAACTGTTGTGCTCATAACTCTACACATGAAAAAGCCTTAGTGAATTTAAATTTACAAATAAAATCCAATGTGGCCACTATTTTCATAGCAACCAATAGCATTACACCATCTATTTCGTTGGTGTGCATATGTATTACTGTTCTTAAGTTAACCCTTTGCATTTGTATCTAAATCTTGCACTTATTTGTGGTTTATCATTTCATTGTAGTTTCTCCCCTAAACGTGTCTCAAGTCTTTTCACGGGTTAACATACTTAAATGTACCAGGTAAAGAGCATTTTATTTCTAATTCCCGACACGAGTGCTGATAGTTCCTATCTTTAGCTTGTTGATTGGGTGGTACCCCAATCTGTTGTGGCCAGTGCGGAGTTTTAAGATTATCACTTGTTCTCTTCTGTTGAGCTGGTAATATACATCATTTTTTTGTGTTGCCCAGATGTTCTGCTTCCCATTGGTTCCTGTATCCACTTCTGATAAAACTCTTTGCCTCTTCAAAAGTTATACTAGTTTCAGGCTGAGGTAGATTTTCATCTTCCTTTGCCAGTTTGTCAGCTTCTTCATTGTTGGGGATTGTGACGAAATGGACGACCTCTATCGATCTTTACTTCTCTCCGACAGTATCGGTACATTTGTGGTACTGATTTTTATTACGTACTGTCAATTATCGCACTTTTCTTCCCTCTTTATTTTTTTTTTTTGCTAAGTAGTAAATATTTGATTTTAATCAAATCACCCTGTAGATCAGCGGTGGCCAAACTACGGCCCGCGGGCCATATCCGGCCCGCCAACCTGTTTTGACCGGCCCGCCAACCTGTTTTGGTCGGCCTCTTATTGTTGATTGAAGCCACACTCTTCACAATGAAATAACACACAAATGTATGTTTGAAATAAATAATTACATGTCAAATTACAAATTACAAAACAAATTAAAACATCAGATTCATTATATTTTTTTAAACAGTAATTTCAGTTCGAAGACTGGTATACATGTCTTGGCAGATGTGCAGTACAGTAGTTTGCCGTTGCTTTCTGTACGTAGTTCATTATATATATATATATATATATATATATATATATATATATATATATATATATATATATATATATATATATATATATATATATATATAACTAAATATCAGAACGTTATTTTTTAAGGATTTTATAGGTCTGGCCCTCGGGTGTTACCCTTTACCATAATCTGGCCCTCGGCCAACCTTAGCTTGGCCACCACTGCTGTAGATGATAAATATCACATTTGCAGGGAGTGCTACACAGATTTGTGGTTATAGGCGCGACATATTAACATGTACATCGATCAGCGCTATCGGCTTAAATAACCGATAGTCACGGAGTTTGCGCACTCATACGACAGATAACAAGATTACTGTCTGTGTGACACATGTGGGCAGACAAGAGTGATTTAATCGCTTTCGGTCACTTGGTTAAAAGTAATCATGGATTTATTACATTTTAGACAATATAAGTCTAAAAATGTGTTTGTGAGAGTGTATGCAAGACATCATATTACCATATATTGGAGACGGGACCTTTCGCAAAATTTTTCCATGTAGGAAATATTTTGAAAGTGCCACCCGACCTGTTTGAAATGATTGGATCGTTCTGATTAGATTCATAACAACATTGAGGGGAATATAGGCAGACCAGTTCGCAGTTTAATTCTCTGTGAATTTCAAGCTCGCCAAGACTTCAGACCTCGCCAGAGTGAAGACTAAATTCATAATTCCTTTTTGTTAACCGGACCTTCTATTGGAGAACCAGATAAGACTTACTAAAGCACAGGAAATCTCTACATTTTAATAAGGAACCTTGGGACTAGGAAACTGAAGAAACATGGAGTCAGAGGGCGATATCTATTGTAAAATTAAAGACATCCCAGACGCATGTAAGAGAACAATTCGTCTCTTTTATTCATCTGAGCAAACAATTCTGTAGCCAGGATTGGCTTATTGGTGGTACCAGCAGAAAGTACAATCTCTGGAACCAAGTGAAGGTAGAAGTTGACTGACGTTTTGCGAGACGCCATCATAAGAGGGTTTTATAGACAGACGCAGAACCAACTTAGCTGTTACTCCTTGAACGTTCTGGGAACGTGCGGCGCCTGAACTTTGACCAGAGACGAGCGAGAGCAGAGTGGAAGGAACTGACTCAGCGGGAGAAGAAACTACAATTGGCAGCAAAGTGAAAATATCCGCTGCCAAAAGTGACCTCTTTTAATCAGTTAAATCCCATCCAAGTGATGAAACCTTTTCCATAACTATTCAAATTATTTTCCAACTGTTAAAACTTAAAGTGGTTTTGTTATTTGTAATGTTACAAATTTAACTTCGATTTAATCCCTTTAAATGTACTACATGTTTGTCTCAGCAGTCAAAGTTACTAAACACACACTCTAAACAGAGCTATATATATCATAATAATTTATTCCACTGATTAACTCAGCGGTAGGGGCTTAACGAGCTAGAATAAACCATTGCAAAATTCTTCATAAAAGTGTCGGAAGATTATAGAATTAACGTGCTTAGCAACAGCCAGCATTGTTTTCGCTTATCTGAATATCTTGTGAAGACTCCCATGTGATAGAAGCTTTACTACTCTTCTATCTACATTTCTGCCAAGAGTAATCTTGTGTAGACTCCACTGAAGCCTATAATAGATACTCTTGAGTTTTGGCCACTGTAAGACCACTACTGCAAAGCAGGGGAGGCAAAACCGTCACAGAGATGTTGCAATAAAATGGGATCCACTGTACTACAACTCATTTGAAACAAAGCTGCATGTAAATGTGTTATAGCTATATACGTTATCTGCATAACAGTTGCTGTCACTTCGTCGGACATTACTTTTTTTTGTTGTTGTGTGTTCTTCATTTCTAAAACATTCACAAGCTAGAAGGTTCTGAGATAATAATTTTACATCAGTAAGAAATAGGAAATTCCAAAACTCTAATTATGTCGTGAAACATCTGCGATAACTGGTGCATTATTAAATGCAGTTTACAATGCATACCTTTTTTAAAGCAGAGAGCAGAATATTGGTGCAAATACGATCATTTATTCATTCAATAACCGCCAGCTCTCTTAGCAGCACAGGCCATTAATATGCAAAAGTGAAATCCTCCCGTGGCGTGCCATCAGTACAAGGACTCGAAATGGTTCTTCTAGATTCATATTCCTTAGCAGGCCTACGAAATTTTAAAAATCAGCTATATTTTGACAAGTTTGTCAGACGATGAGATTGCTAGTTCTCGTGTAATTATTTTATTATTATTATTTTTTTCATTTTTTTTTGGGGGGGGGGGGGGGGGGGGGGGGGGTTAACTTGGGGGGGGGGGGGGGGGGGGGGGGGGGGTTGAGCTTTCTTGATTTTGGTTTTTATTTTATAGACACTGCAGTAATTTCAAGAAATTCGGAATGTTTCCCCTTCAATCAAATAAGTTAAGAACCTATTTAATGGTGTGGCGAATGAATCACACATTTTGCTACTGCATATGGTTGTGGGACTGAAGAGCAATACAGTCTGAAAAATCTAGATCTTCAATGTGTTTTTTTTTCAGAATCGACTGAATACAATTCATGTTCGCTGATATTGTTGTCTTCATAGCCCAATATGCAGCTACTAAGAAGAAAAATTGCAACAGCTATGTCGATTTTGTAAGATATCTTTCATGACGAATTCTTCATGTCGTGCCTTCTAATATTTTCTGTATTAACTTAATAATCTTCAGGGAAACAACCATAATGCTTCTTAAGTTTCCAAGATGATTCTCATTCAATACTGTCAACTGCTTTTTCATGTGAAAAGATTAGTTCAGTTCTAAGCTGTGTTCAGCTTTTATTCGCTTTGTGGCTATTTGTTCTGTCCAGGATCTGTTTTCTCCTAAACTTAACAGCTCGTCTCTCGGTTGTCTATCTACGGATAGTTTTAATCTCACGAGAATGGTTCTGTTATAATACTGTTTCTGGCCTGATTGTAACTTTATTCATCTGCAGTTTGTGCACTCCTATAAATCTCCATTCTCGTGCAACTTGACCAGATATCCTTCCTTCCATTATGTTGATATTTCTTCTCTTTCAGATGTTACCACATATTTGGTACAGTATCTATGTAAAAATGTCTATATCTACTTTTATGGCCTCTGCTGGAATGCCATCTGGACTGGCTGCTTTTCCTTCTCATAGAAGCTTTATGTCTTAATTTATTTCCTCTTTAGTTGGTCCTTCATAGTGTAGCACTTATTTTGCAGGCTGAATAAATGTTTGTGATATTTTGTGGAGCTGATCTAATGAGAAGTTCCTTGACATTTTCTCTTCATTTGGTCTTTTCTCTTGCCTAGCAATTTTCCATTCTTGTCTTTGATGAGGTTTTTTTCCGCTTTTACTCCCTTGGTAGCGTCCTTGGCGCAGTTGTAGTACATGTATTTCATATTTCCTATGACTGCAGCTCTCTCTCCCTCTCTTGCCAACTACTAAATATATTTCTTCTTATCTTTTCTTATGTTTCTTCTTACCTGTTTGTTCGCTTCTATGTATACAAGTGTATTTCATGAGCCTTGTCTTTGGAATTGATTTTGCTTCTGTTTAAATCTGCTCTCTTGTATTTCTTCTTTCTTTTATCTTGTTGAACGTTGATGTTATAATAATTGTTTTGTGCTGGCGTTCTCCTTATCTCACTACCTCTTCACATGTCGCATTGTATATATATATATATTTATTTATCTGTTGCCGGTAGTTTTCTGTATATGCTACATCATCTAGTTGTAGGAGCACTTCGAGTTTGTCTGATACTGTAACTGTATACTTACCTGTCATCTCTGCATTAATGTCGAATATTAATTCTTCCACATCTATCACGTTTACTATTAATGTTTGGGTCTCTGTCTACTTTTTATTTAAACTAGCTTCTAATGGATTTAAAAAAATGGTCACTGTCATTAATAAACTCTCGTTAATAATTTGCGTTATTCTTCCCTGTTCTGAAAAAGATGAATATTTTAAACTGTTTTTATAACTTCATTATCGATATGTTTATTTGTCTCTTTATTCCTGCTATTTAATTATCTTTTGAACTCAGAAAAGTCTTTTCATATATTAGTTTCTATAGTGAACGTATGCAGGTCTTGCTGAGAATGTAGTGTAGTATAAATGATTAGACGGTTTATATAAGATGATGAAAATTTAAAAAAAATTATCGAGCAAATGGTATGTGTTTGTGATAATTGTTTTAGATCGTGTAAATGTAACGTATAAATGTAAGAGCAGGTGCCGCATATGTGTTATGAATATTTTGTAATGTTTTTTTAGAAAGGTTCTCAAGCGGGCAGCAACGAGCGCCCCGATGAATTTACATACGACCTGGTTCTCCAGCACCAACTTCAAAGTCGAAGAGATGCGATTTCACTAAGCTATGACTTGTTCCTGCATCAGACATATCCTATTAGTATTTAGAAAAAACACACATAGATTTAATGATGAATTGTTGTATTCAACAACTAGGGCATTTTATTTTACAGCGTCGAAGCTTAAACGAAGCTTTTCAATAAGGACTGATCGTTTTATGATATACTTAAAAGCAATAGGAAAACATATCTTCTTCCTAATGTGAACGGTGGTTTGGTTTTGATAGAGCGAAAGAGTGTCTAAAAATGGTTTAGGAAATATAAATAACTTTGGTTACAGATTATTTGTCATTGTTGCAGGGAGATTAGATGAGTGAAGTAGGACTTTGTCGTAAGGGAGGAAACTCCACATATTTCGGTTGATGGATACAAGTGCTGGATTATGGTTAAGTAGATTTAGTGGGTCAGCAATTATGGTGTAGAAAATTAGCATATGACGAGTTTGTAGTAAGCCTTAAAGAAGAGGGCACATTGTTCAGGTAAAACATTCAAAGGGGGATAGTGAAAGATTTATGTCCCTTGCGGATTTGAGTGAGTTGGAAAAAAAAGTACGCACGGGAAAGTTGAGATGCGTGAACACAGTTTAGGGGAACAAAGAAAAATGAGAACGGGGTTGTTTAGAGCAGTCGGGTTTGAGACGCGCTATGCGTAGGAAGGAAAAAGGGTTTTCTCCCAAGTGTTAAAGTTAGACTTGAGAAACGCGCTCAGCGTAATAGATGTGTAAGAAAACATACTCAGTCTTAGATGATTAGCAAGAATTATGCTGTGAGAAATAGAGTGTATAGAAAACGCTCAGTACATTATGTACCATAAATTTGGTGTACGGCAGTATTTTATTGTGATAGTATTTTATTCTGAGGACATAATAGATGTGAAAGAAAAGAAAGTGTATTTCGTTTGAGAACAAACCCAGGTACGTTGAACACTTTTATATATCAGTAACATGTGTAGCTCAGCAGACCAGGTCTGAGCAGAGAAGAATAATAGATGAAAATCTTGGCAAAGTGACAGCCCTGGCGGTAAGGCCAGTTTTCTCTTAGTGAGATATACCAAGAGACATATGAAAAGAAAAACATAAATAAAATAAACAGTCAGTATAGAAGAGAGACAAGAAGTTTCTACCTGAAGAATTATAGGATATTGGGATAGCTGAAGAAAGCAAGTAATAAGAAGACAAGAAATAGCAGTTTTGAATATTGAATACTTTTGTTGCTGAAGAAGCTGTTGTTATGAAAGACTGCTAACCGTGTTAATAAAGTTCAACCTTTGACATCTTCACTGTTATTACTAAGGTAAATTCGTTTGAAGCAACAGAGAGTATGAGAAAGTATCTTAGTCAGTCTGAGAGAAGGAAGTTTGTCATATTTACCTTACAACATACTATCTACTGAAAGGGCAGTGGTCCGAACCTTCAAAATGCGATCCACGGCCACACTAACACCAGCGGGTAATTAGGATCATCACACACTGCTGCACTGATCACTCCTTGGACGTAGCGAGTCTTGACATTGATTCTGGCTATGGGAAGTGTCATGGTTGCTGTTCCTTTTAGTGCCCTTTGTATCTCCAATTTTTCTTTGGTATATTGATCAGGGTGCACCAGAGTCGCACTCACAACTGAGTCATATTTCAATCCTGAATCATAAAGGCACATAATCTTATTGCCATTACATGTTACTTCTTCACAGATGGGGGGATGATGGAGATCTACCTGACTTGCTGTCGGTTCCTTCCTGCCCTTTCCCACTGTTATCATACATGCAGCGTGATATGGAGGGACTTTCCTACAACATTCCAGTGTATTGTGGTTGTTCATTTTGCAAATTTTGCACCACTTATCTCCCTGTCTATAGGGTTTCTTATCTTGTACCTGAGGGTTCCTGTTTCTATGATCAAATCTGGGTTTGTCATAGTCTTGTCTGTAACTGTGTTGTTGGTCCCTATCATCATACTCATCTTGGTTTGGGGGTGGTCTACTATGTTTTACCTGCTTCTTCCTAATTCCTGCTATCTCTTTCAGGGCTGGCTGATATCTCTCAGCAACTGTTAAAATCTCCCCCAATCTCTCTGCACCTTGTTCCATAAGAAAGTTTCTCATGTCTGGAGGCATAGACTCTTTCACTTGTTCCATCATGACCATTTCTTTTAGGTCTTGACATTTTCCTAGAGTAGTCCATTTCTCCAAGTAAGTTTCTAATCTGGCAGAGAATTGGTGGTAAGTTTCTCCAGAAAGTAGCTTGGCAGTTCTGATTTTTTTTCTTCTATAAAATTCTGAGTTTTTCTCATATCTAACCAGCAATGCGTGCTTCAAGATTTCATAATCTTCTTGGTCCTCTCTACCAAGTTTTGTAAAAACTTCATAAGAAGCTCCTCTCAGCCCTTGTGATAACTTAAGGCTCCATTGCTCTTTCTCTAGGCCATAGTTAGTAGCTAATCTCTCGTACCTACTTAGATAAGACTCAATATCCTCTTCTTTCTCCACAAATGGGTCAAAGTGAAAGTTCATGGCTCCATTTGAGGCACCTTGACTTGCACTAATGTCATAGGTAGTTGGGCTACTTCCATTTCCTGTAACATGTCCTTGAAGTTCAAGCTCTTTCAACCTCAATTCATGTTCCCTTTGTAACCTCTTTTCCTCAGTCTCCCTTTCAGCAACCTGTCTTCTTTCCTCAGCCTCTAGTTGAAGTTTCTTAGCCTCAGCTTCTATATGTTTAGCCTCCCTAACAGCTTCTAGTTTCTTAGCTTCAGCTTCCCTATCAGCTTCTATTTGTAATCTTTTAGCTTCAGCTTCTATTTGTAATCTCCTTTCTGTTTCCAACTTCTTATCTTCTCTTTCTATATACTTGTCACATTCAGTAGTGACATATTGAATGAGAGCCTCCCCACTTAACCCAAATTCTTTTGCCGCCTGCACTGTAGCAGACCTAAACTTTGCCAAGTCTGCCATTCTTATAGTTGCAGACACTCAATCACTACTATCAACAGACCAAACACACACTTAAATAATACAAGACTAATTAATTACAAGAGCACTGTCAGCGTATCCAGTCACCAAAATTTTGTTTAGTACTCAATAGTACTTCACTGTGCTTTATTTAGCTAAAGTTTATTCTTACTTTTATTTTATTTTTAATTTTTACTCCTACTGCTAACTCAGAGGATGTAAGTAACTATTAAAAGACTGAATGTCTCAAAGAAAAGACCCCAGGGTAGTAAATGAAATCCCGGACTGAGACAACATATGTCACGAGAGGTTCAGATGTTATTAAAAATAAGAAGATATCCTGGACATTAAGGTGTATCAGATGATACCAGGATAGTGACGGATAAGAGTCTGGTCTTATCATTAATAGCCCCTTCTCTTAAGAGAGTAAGGGTGTATAGACACAAAGGTAGGGTCAAGCTATGTAAGTTCCCAGAGAAGATGGTGATGTGGTACTCTGAGTCCATAACTGCTACCTCTCCTGATCCGCCTCTGTGATTATGGTATTTATTATGGTTTCTGAATCTGCTAGGGGACATTATTTAATTAAAATTTACCAACATTGAATAACAACTTAACTTAAAGAATTTAAGTAAGTCTGCTGGTAAATATTTACAATTTATTTATACATTTTACTCTTTTCTGTTTGAAAAGTTTTAAAATCAAATATTTTACAACATTAAATAAATAAGAACAGTTCAAAAAAGGTCCTTCACTTGTGTTAAGATGTCTATCATTTGTAGACCATATAGCTTGCTTGTACTTTCACTGCAGAATTACTAGTGTTATTGGTACAATTTAATTGAAGCTCTATACTGTTCTGTTCATCACGAACTGGATGCGTTTATTTTTTGGTGATCCGGCATAAGCTACACAGTTGCCTTGAGAGCAACTTAACTGAGTCACTGCAGATGGCTCCCTCTGATGCTGGAGAGAATCTTCAGATGAAAACCTTTTAACTGTTAAACACGATATGGCTGGCCCTCTACCATAGACTGGCACTGCATTCGTTGCAACTTCATTAGGAGAAGCCTCTTCTTATTTGTTGTAGGCTTTAGGTTAAAGGATTAAACCTGAAACGAAGTCAAACGCAATCCCTGTATTTGCCTATCAATATCCCTCTATGACACAGATGGGGGCGATAGACAGTTTCAGACTTGCGTGCTAGCAGATGCAAAAGGTATAGTATAGTAGCAACAATCATCTTAGTTCAATGTGATCATAATTTTCTTCTACCTTCTTAATTATCATTCGTTTCCCATGATTCGCCTCCCTACAATAATTTGGTCGTGAATAAAACTACTAAGTAATAGGTCAAATTATACAGTACTTCAATCCCTTTCATCCTTCCTTATGTTCCTGGTAGACGTCTCATTCCACTCAAGGAATACTTTATTAAATATAGTTCTGAACTCATAGACACACTTGGCCATCATTCTCAATATTTTAAATATTTCCGAAGGCAGGCTTTGCCTCTAGAATTACACATGAGCCTGTAAGTTTCACCAGTACACACTGTCCATTCCTAACATATCTACACACGTCTTACTGCACGGATGGAGTAATCAATAGAATTATATATATATATATATATATATATATATATATATATATATATATATATATATATATATATATATATATATTCATTCTTACCCTCAGGCACACACAGAGACGAGCCCGTAAGGGTTGATTAAGGTCTGCTAACACGTACAGAAGGCAAACACTTGCATTAACATATGCTCCTGTTTGCCACGCTCGCTCTCTCTCTGTCTCTCTCTCTCTCTGTATTCAAATAATAGTGACTGACCCGAGTTTGTTAGGCAGTCTATTTATAGTGTGACCTCGGACGTACGAGATGGGAAACCCGAGGAATGAAATCACGATTAGAAAATATGGGTACCTTTTTGCCTATCGTTCAATGTAGGAAAACTGCTTTTTAAATTATCTCCGTTATTCCTGATGCGATTTTATTAATCCAAAGCTTAAATTATACTTGGAATGAGGCTTTATATATCTATGTAATAATCTTTTAGTTTCTAAATTGCATTTTATGTTATGCATAGTTTAAACTGCTAAATTTAGGACAACCTGAAGCTTCGAATGCATTCAACCCAAGATTTCTCCGTCCTATATTAGTATTAGTAAAAGTATTATTACTTACGGGTAGAGTAACATCCCTAATATTGTGTTGGTACCCTCTTTCAAGTGGTACTTCTTCCAAAATCCTGCAGTAAAATTAAGAAGTTAATCAGGTTACACAGATTGGGCCTTGCCATCTTTATTTTCCCAGCGGTAGTAAACACAAGACCAAAAAAGCATTTTCATTGGTTAGTGTATCATATCTTGATACAATGTATGGCGCGCGGTATGGTCAGAATTATTTAGACTTCGTGATGTGAGACAGACGTCATTTCACGACACGTATGGAGCTTCGTTTGTGAGAATAAACTGTGTATTCATTTGTCCAACCTGACCTTTGTGGTGTCACTAATAGTTGGTGGTGAAGATGTGTGTGAGTGCCTACTTACAGACCACTATGTGGACTTGGCCTGAGTAATTGAAACCTATTACTCATCATCTTACAATAATATAAAAAACACGCAACAAAAGCAAAGAATGGAAAAACAAATACTTCTGGTATTTGGACACAGCTAGTTGCTAAAAATTGTTACTGATGATGATAATTGATTGATTGTAAATCCTATCGGCTGGCTCTGTGGTGAGTGCCGATTTTGAAACAGCGCAACTTTCTGAATAAATCCGGTGCTGCATCTGTCAAAAGTTAGATGTTGATATTATTTCATATACCACTCCCGTGGGCAGATAACTTGGAAAAAATATCTGGGAATTGAAAGTCCAGTTAAACTTAATAGTTAAATGTTTATTTGTCTTTTAACCAGTCCTGTTCATAACATGGACTTAGGAACTCGTAAGTCACGAAGAAGAGAATATAAATCCCATCAGTAACTGGAGACAATAATAAAGAAAAACCGCTGGCAGCTCTGTCAGGTCTGCGAGAAATAAACAAGACATTATGAAAAAAAATGCAACTATTCTATATGTACACGGACGGGGACGAGACGATCTCTTTCCCTCTCCGGCAGTCCTGCTTAAAGTTAAAAGGCACACGGTGACTTTATTTACAACTATACGGTCAGCTTTTCGCCCGAGCTGCGCTTCCAGGTTCGGACCAAGGTATGCACCTTCCCGCCCCTCTACGCCTGCGTTAACGATCAGCTAACACTGTCAGTTATTGTTTAATTATTCCTAAGCGCACTTATAAATATTGTCTGTCGGTAATAGTTGTTTTATTGTCGGCGCCTGTTAGTTTAGTCATAAGGCATAAACAATAGTCCTTTACTATAAAACACAAAATGAAATAAACGTGAATCCTATTCGGTCACTATAGTCGCGCTTAACACTTAATCAGTCAACTAAACCGTATCTGCTGGTGTGAGAAGCGGGTGATAAAGTTATCATTCTTACTACACCTCTGGCAAAGAAAAATAGTTATTTATTTCGCTACATTTAACGCCAGAAATCACAGTGAATTATAATGGTAAACTTAACACATTAAATCACGTAATTGCTAATTTCTATTACCACAAATCAGAAATGAAACAATCCCCACGAAATGCTATTAACACACTCCCACAATGGTTCTAGAAAAACGAGCTTAGATTATCCAAAATTCTGAGCGACAACTGATCAGTGAGCTTTAGGAACCACTGTTTATATATATATATATATATATATATATATATATATATATATATATATATATATTATATATATATATATATATATTGGCTCTCTGATCCCTATTGGTGTTAATTTCGCATTAACGTGCGAACTATAAGAATTCAGAAACTGTGGACCAGATGAAAAGTCCTCTGAGCCGGCCACCATTTCTCTCGTCGAGCGCTGCTTGACCGACATAAAAAGGCCCTTGTCTCGATAACGGGGTTTCTTTCAAAATCCCTCGCGTCTCGAGAAGAAATGCTAATCGTCGTCAGAGATTTCTCCCTGAGCACGAACATCAAAGGGTTAAGTGTTTATCCCACGTGCGATCTGTCCGATGATTGACAGATCAGCTCGCGTGAGAAACTTAGGTACACAAATCAGAGCTTGCTGCCTGCTATGCTGGCAGGTCGCGGAAGTGTGTTACAAGGGCCCGAAAGGGGAGCAAAGAATAGTAACACTGTTCCCTTCCATGCATGACGTAGAAAGCGACTAGGAGGGTTGGGCATCAGGCTGGTTACCCCATCCTGTAAACAAATTTAAATCCCAAAAAACTTCAACAAACATGGACAAGTCAATTAAGGAAAATAAAACACAGAGATCCAAGACAGGGGAAGGTCCTCCCGAAGGGAGGCGTATGTAAGCCGAAAGGAGTCTGTGTTACTGACTAACATTCTTTCTTCTTGGAGAACTTCCAGATTTGGCACCTGGAATGTTCGGACATTAAACGAACAAGGGAAAGTGGCACAAGCAGCAGCATAAATGAAAGAATTTAAAATCGAGGTTCTGGGAATGTGTGAAACAAGTGGAAGAGGGTAGACAAGAAGAAGCTCATCACAGGTGAATTGGTGCTGTCCTGGGAACATGAAGACGAAAGTTCACACCACAGTGAAGGGATAGCTCTTATGATATCTAAAGAAGGACAGAAAGCACTCATTGAATGGGAAGCTGTTGGACCCAGAATAATAACTTCTTCTTCTTCTTCTTCCGTCCTTAGCCACCGACCGTCAAAGCAGTCAGTGGCCATTACGCCTAGTGGCGTCTTAGGGCAACAGCAGATAGGTTTTCTTTGCCATTGTTTCCCATCACGCCTATTGGCGTCTTTAGGGCAACGGCAAATCAATCCATTTGCTGTTGTTTCCGTAATCGAAGTGACTGGCAAACGGGTGATCAGCCCGTTGGTCAGAATAATAACAGCTACTTTTAAAACAGCTAAACAGAAAATAAATGTAAATTTCATCCAATGTTATGCACCAACTAATGACAAAGAAGAGTCTGTGAAAGAAGCATTTTATACTAGACTACAGGAAATTATGGAAAAAGTAAAAAGAAGAGACCTCACAATTTTGATGGGTGACATGAATGCAAAGATAGGTACAGTCAACACCGGTTTTGAAGAAGTTATGGGAACACATGGGCTAGGAATAATGAATGAAAATGGGGAACTATTCTCAAACTTCTGTGCTTCAAATCAACTGGCTATAGGAGGAAGCACGTTTCCACATAAGAGAATACACAAGGCAACATGGATATCATCAGACCATATGACAGAAAATCAGATTGATCATATATGCATAAACAAGAAGTTTAGATCATCATTGCAGGATGTAAAGGTATATAGAGGAGCAGATGTGGCATCAGATCACCACCTTCTGATAGCCAAAGTAAAAATGAAACTCAAGAGATATGCAACAATGCAAAATTATAAAAACATTTTAATGTAGGACATCTAAGAAATCAAGAAACAAGAGTCAAATTTGCAGTCACAATATCCAACAAATTCCAAGTTCTCCAACAGCTGGAAGATGTAGAGAATACAGAAGACTATTGGCAGCAAATCAAAACTGTATGGAATAAGACATGTGAAGAAACACTGGGGAAAAGGGAACGACAACAAAAAGCATGGATAACAACAGAAACAATCAATAAGATAAAAGAAAGGAAAAACAAGAAAGCAGATTTAAACACAAGCAAAACCAGAAGTTCCAAAGCCAAGGCTCAAGAAGTGTACACAGACGCAAAGAAAGAAGTAAAAAGAAGTACAGTATCAAAAGAGACATGAGGAAGTATATTGAGGAGTTGGCAAGAGAGGCAGAAGATGCTGCAGCCAAATGAAATACGAGAGAACTGTATAGCAGCACAAAGAAGCTAACAGGGAAATACAAGCAAACAAGTTGCCTCATAAAAGACAAGAATGGAAAACTGCTCAGCAATATACAAGAGCAAATGAAGAGGTGGACAGAATATTTTGAGGACCTTCTCAATAGACCAGCTCCACAAAACCCCCCGGACATCCAGCCAGCAGAAGAAGAGCTACAAATTAACGGTGAAAGACCAACGAAGGAAGAAATAATGAACGACTTAAAGCTTCTAAGAGATGGAAAAGCGTCTGGACCTGATGGCATTCCAGCAGAGGCCATCAAAGCAGATATCTACACTGCTACAGAGATGTTATATAAATTAGTTGGTAAAGTCAGGGAAAATGAAGAGATACCAGCAGAAAGGAAGGAAGGATATCTGGTTAAGTTGCCTTAGAAGAGAAATTTACAAGAGTGCATAAATTATAGAGGAATAATGTTACTATTAGTGCCAGGAAAAGTATTAAACAGGATTATCCTTGAGAGATTAAAAGAGTCCATAGACAAGAAACTGAGAGATGAACAATCCGGTTTTCAACAAAACAGACCATGTACAGACCAGACTTTGAGAATAATAGATGAACAAAGTCTGGAATGGAATTCACCACTATACATCGGATTTGTGGATTACGAAAAGGCATTTGACAGTGTAGACAGAGAATCACTTTGGAAATTGATGAGGCATTATGGAGTTCCCCTTCTTCTTCTTTGATCCTTAGCCGTCGACCGTCAAAGCAGTCAGTAGCCATTACGCCTGGTCGCGTCTTGTAGGGCAACAACAAATTGATTCCACTTTGCTCGGTCGGTGGCCATCCTTCGTACAGTGCCCCAACTCTGGTTCATTCTTTGCACCTCACCCTCCACAGTCCTGCGCCAAGTTGTTTTTGGTCGGCCTCTCTTTCGTTTTCTATCAGGGGTCCATAGCATAGCTGTTCTTGTGATGGCATCGGGGTCTCTTCTGAGGACATGGCCAGCCCAGCTCCAGCGTCTGCCAGCTATGATGGTGTGCATGTCCTCTTGCTTGCTCTGTGTAAGCAGATCTTGGTTGGTGATGGTATTCGGCCAAAAGATTCCGAGAATTTTTCTTAGGCATGTTGTGTAAAAAGAGGACAATTTCGACATTTCTTTCTCTGTAACTCTCCAGCTCTCCGCGCCATAGAGAAGCACAGAAAGCACACAGCTCTGATATAATCCTAATTTTGTGCTTGTGCTGTACTGAGAGGACTTCCAGATGTTGTTTAGACTAAAAAAGGCTGTTCTTGCTTTGTTCATTCTGATGTTGATGTCTTTGCTTGCTCCGCCGTCTGGTGTTACTATGCATCCTAGGTATGTGAAGGCATCTGTCTGTTCCAGTTGCTGATTCCTTACTGATATGGGCTCAGGGTTGCTCACATTGAGCGTCATGACCTCTGTCTTCTTTAGGTTGATGTTCAAGCCCACCTGCTGGCTATACTTATTAAGTCTATCCGTTTTTTCCTGGATGTGTTGATGTGAATGTGCTAGCAGTGCAATGTCATCTGCATATTCCAGATCTTCCAATGTAGAAAATGTAGTCCATCTTATTCCTCTTGGATTGCCCTCTGTTGTCTGGCGCATCACCCAGTCTATGACTGTTAAAAATAGAGTGGTTGATAAGGGGCATCCCTGTCGTACTCCTGTCTTCACTTCAAAGGTTAGGTTGCTCTGCCCAATGCTACACGTAAAGTTGGCATAAAGGCTTTTTATGATTGACACTATGCAGCTTGGAATTCCATAAGCCCTCAGTATTTTCCATAAACTGTCCCTATGTATACTGTCAAAAGCCTTTTCAAAATCAACGAAATTAATGTACAGATGTCTTTGCCATTCTGAGCACTGCTCTATAATGTTCCTGAGGGTAAATATATGATCTACACATCTTCTGTTCTTTCTAAATCCTGCTTGTTCTTTCCTCAGTTTGTGGTCTACTGCTTTTGAGATTCTCTGTATAATTATCCTGCCTAGTATTTTGCTGGGAACTGAGAGAAGAGTTATTCCTCTCCAATTATTGCAGTCTGCAAGATCTCCCTTCTTGGGCAATTTGACAATTATTCCTTTTCTCCACTCTGTTGGTGTTGTCCCTGTTTTCCAGACTTGTGCAAATAGTGGTTCTAATAGTTCTGCTGCTAGCTCTGGGTCTGTCTTAAATAGCTCTGCATTTAAGTTATCATGACCAGGAGCTTTTCCATTCTTTAACCCTTTGATTGCTGTGATGATTTCTTCTTTTCGTGGGATGTCTGTATTAACATCTAGATCATTTTCAGCCTCAGGAACATTCAATTGTGTCTCTGGTGGTTCCTTATTCAGAGTTTCTCTGAAATGCTCTGCCCATCTTGTTTCCTGTCCCTCTACTGTCGTGATGAGATTTCCGTGCTTATCTCTTACTAATGTAATATTGTTTGCACCTCGTTTTCCACTGATGATTTTAGTTATTTTGTATACTGTGCTTTGTTCATTTCTCAGTGCTGCCTCTTCTGCCTGTCTTGCAAGGTCATCTAGAAATGTCCTTTTGTTAGCACGGGTTTGACGTTTAACTTCCTTGTCCAGCTGACTGTACTGTTCACTATATATTGCCTTTAACCTGGGAGACTTAGCTTCTGTTTTCTTTCTTTTCATTTCTTTTCTCTTCGCTATGGTGTTTAGCGTATCTGGTGTTATCCAGTCTTGGCTCTTTCTTTCCTGGAATCCCAAGCATGACTTGCTGCTTTCCTTGTATATTGTTGAGATGGTGTTGAATCTCTGGTCAACATCATCGGTCTCTGTTCTTTCCTGGCTTTTGATAATCTCATATCTTCTCTTTACGTCGACCACGAAAGCTTTTCTGGTGAGGGGATCCTTCAGTTTCGTGATGTTGTATCTTTTCTGTTTGACTGCAACTGGTTCAGCAGCTCTGAGTTTCACTTTCAGTCTTGCTACTACTAGGTGATGATCACTTCCCACATCTGCGCCTCTTCTTACTTTCACGTATTGTAGTGCATGTCTCTATCTGCCATTGATCATTATGTGATGTATCTGGTTTCTGTCTCGTCCGTTTGATGATTCCCATGTTAACTTGTGCACTTCCTTGTGTTGAAAAAGTGTTCCTCAAATGACCAGGTTGTTAATACTGCAGAAGCTTATTAATTTGTCCCCATTCTCATTTGCTATTCCACTGCCGCATTTCCCCATTACTCTTTCGTTATAATTATTGTGTGCTCCCACTTTCGCATTTAGGTCTCCCATTACTATAATGAGATCGTACCTGGGTGTAGTTTCCATTTCTTTTTGTACCTGTTGATAGAACTCGTCCTTGATCTCTTCATCGCTGTCGTTTGTTGGTGCATATCATTGTATAATTGTGGTGTTGGTGAACCTCCCTCTCAGTCTAGCTCTTATCAGTCTGTTGTTGATGGGTTTCCATTCCAGTAAAGACCTTTCCATTCCTTTCTTCAGGATAATGGCTACAACTTCGTTGTGTTGACCATTCTCTCTGCCAGAATAAAGTACTGTTTCCCCTGTAGCTGTTTTTATTCTCCCCATACCTGTCCATCTGCTCTCGCTTATTCCCAGGATATGTATTTTGTAGTTCCTCATTTCTGCTGTGATTTGTCTCAGCTTTCCTGCCTCATTCATAGTTCTGACGTTCCAAAAATCAATTCTGGTTTCGTGTTTTGCGGTCGGGGCATCCGTTTTCATGCCAGTGGCTTCCTTTCGGCTTTCACTACTGTCAGTCATACGAGCCTGAGACTCTGGATGTCCATCCCACAGCAAAGTATTTCCATTTATTGTTGTTTCTGTAACATGTGCGATTTTTTACACAGACAGGGGTGTCGGACCTGTGCTAAAACCCCCAACCTGGAGGACCAGAGTACCAGCTTTTGTCTGACCCCTACCCACGCAGACCAGTGCAGCTTGGTTGAACCTACCAGTAGTAAATCTCCCACTGGCATAGCTCTGGGGATTGTCAGGGTACACAAGCAGCCATACCGCTACAAGGTATAGGTACCATTGATGGCAGGGAGTTCCCCTGAAGATCATTAATTTAATAAAGAAAACATATGAAGACATGACATGCAGAGTTCTTCACGAAGGACAGCTTACAGAACCGTTTGTCTCCATTTCTTTTCTTACTAGCAATAGACTGGGTAATGAGATAATCGACAACACACAACTGAAATGGAATCCAGTGGACTCTGACTAAGCAGTTCGATGATCTGGATTTTGCTGATGACTTGGCTCTTCTGTCCCATAACCGTAATCAGATGCAGGACAAATTGAAAACACTCGATGAGAGGTCACAGCAATTGGGTCTGAAAATACACAGGGAAAATACAAAACTAATGAGAATAAATGCAGGTAATGATAACAGGGTTGAACTTGAAGAAACACCAATGCAAGATGTAGAATCGTTCACATATCTTGGCAGCAATATAGACAAAGTTGGAGGGACAGACAATGATATCAAACTAAGATTACAAAAAGCAAGAGGAGCTTTCATTGCATTGGGGAATATATGGAGATCAAGAGAAATCGATCTAACACAAAAATAAGAATCTTCAACTCAAATGTGAAGTCAATCCTATTGTGTGGCTCTGAGACATGGAGAACAACAAAGACAACAACCAAAAAGTTACAGACTTTCATAAATGGCTTCTTGCGTAGAACAGAGGGATTAAAATGGTATGACAAGGTTACCAATGTGGAACTGATGACAAGAACTAGACAAGTGCCAGTGGAACAAGAGATGAGAAGACGACGATGGCGATGGATAGGACACACACTGAGGGAACCTGTTGATAGCATTACAAGGCGGTCCTTGTTCTGGAACCCCCAGTGAAAAAGAGGTAGAGGAAGACCAAGAAGCACATGGAGAAGAGAGCTGGAAACAGAGGTGAAAATGATGAGGAGAACATGGAAAGAACTTGAGTTGATGGCACGTGACAGGAGGACTTCGCATGTGTTTGTTGAAGGCCTATGCCCCTTTGGGAGTCGTGGGTTATGAATGAATGAATCGCAGGGTGTTAATGCATGGCTTGCTAGCAAGTTATAAAACTATGCCGAGGTCACGAAAGGCTGTCGGATACAGTATTCTATATTCCATTACACTTCACACACTTATACCACACACTTTGATCCAGAGATAGCAAGTTCAACTGGTACCACCAACACAACACCTCTTGGGAATACAAACTCCTGATATATACTAGCCGCCATTAAAAACGCATCGAAATCGTGACATGTTTTCACTGTTGAAATGTTTATGCAGGTGAGCGATTTTTAACCCCCGAAAGTGTGCAAGTGATGAAGTTCATGTATTCCCATTTTACTGTCGATGTGATGTTTACTTCAAATTTTGCGTGCTTCAGGTTTTTGATAAATTCTGGCTTTATTAAAAGTCGAATCACATTGAAATTTGGCACACGCATTAGTCAAGTTTCAGCGAGTAAAAAGCCATTATCTGTTTTCATCGAAAGAAAGTATGTTAATGTTTTTGTCATGCCTCGACTGTCGTCACAAGAGCGATGGCAAGCTGTTGGTATGCTCAGCAGTGGAATGGCGACCAGAGAAGTTGCCAGACATTTCAATTGTGACCAGTTCACTATAGTGAGGCTGAACCAGCGATTTCGGGCGACAGGTACCACCAATGACCGCCCAGGCTTGGTCAACCTCGTGTAACAACACTAGCTCAAGATCGCCAAATTCTATTGTTACATCTGCGCAATCGCTTCCAAACAGCAACTCAGAAGGGTCCGCCAGTATGACATCAACAATGTGAATGATCTCGAGCGAGCACTCATTGCAGAATGGAACGCCACACCCCAAACATTTTTCGAGACACTCTGCTGTGCGACTTTTGTTTTTACACCTAGGGTTGAATACTGCTTAGGAGCCGGTGCTGAATTGTCTCATGTTTAATAATACAGCAAATTTCGGTTAGTAAATGGATCAGAAATGTAAAATCAGTGGTTTCATGTATTTTAAATTTAGCACAACGAGTTGTGGTTCATAAACTAATGCGATGCATATTTTGAATCTTTATTTCTTTTCCTATGAATCCATGCTGGTCATTAATTTGTACATTTGATTGTTATGAAATTCATTGCATTCTGTGCAGGCAAGGGAGAAAACCAAAAATGCAACCAATAAAAAAATTCATTCACACTATCCTCAGTATCTGGTATGTCCACCGTGTGCTTGCAAACAAGCTTGGCAGCGGCTCCGCATGGAACGCACAAGTCTCTGAAGGAAATTCCGGGGAATCAAGTCCCATTCACGTGTAAGAGCAGCTTCGAGCTGTTGCAGATTAGCTGGAGAACCTTGCCTCTAGACTCTGCGTCCAAGCTCGTCCCACATATGTTCTATAGGGGACATGTCTGGTGATAGGGCAGGCATTTCAATCTCCACAATGTACTGCTGCTGTAGATATTGCTGCGTAATGCATGCGGTGTGCGCACGTGCGTTATCCTGCTGGAGAAGCTGCAAGTCTGGATAATTTGTGAACGCAGGAGCAACCAATGCATTCAGAAACTCATCTCAATATGTCACAGCATTAACATTTCCACGGAAGACGTGAAGAGGCAAGCGATGGTGAAAACTGAATCCTCCCCAAATGTGAATACTGCCACCTCCAAATCGGTCGTGCTGACGAACACAGCAATCTGCAAAGCGCTCTCCACACCGTCGCCAAATCCGCATACGTCCATCAGCAAAGGATATGTTGAATCTGCTCTCGTCTGTGAATAGGACAGCATTCCACTGCAGTCTAGTCCATCTGACATGTTGCTCTGCCCATTGCAGGCACTGCTGACGATGTCTGTGAGTCAAGTTTGGCCCAACATAAGGTCGTCTTGAAGTAAGGCCTGTATCTCTGAGTCGTCGTATGACTGTCATTCGAGAGACTTGCCCACGTCTGCCCACTATTGCTCTTGCTGTTTGACTTGCCGGGAGAGAACGATTCCTTAGATGACTCAGCACAATATGACGATCTTGCTCAGGGGTAGTAACTCGTGGTTGGAAACTCCGAAGTCTATCCCGGACACTGCCAGTGGTTCCGTAACGTTCATTGAGACGAACAATAGTGCTGTGGTGGCAATTCATCCTTCTGGCAATGGCCCGCGAGCTCATTCAGGTCTCCAACATACCAATGGCTCGTTGGCGGTCGTTTTCAGATAGTCGTGGCATTTCAAGCACATGTACTGGGTCTTTTGTCTCAACGGTCTTTTTATACCGAGTATACTGCCACAACGCGTACACATTTTCAGGGTCATAGCTGTTGGGAATCGTGTTGCACGTGTAACTTTCATTGTTTTCATGTAGTCTGTACACAAACCCGTGGGTTGAATCATGCACTTTCCATTCCAGCAGCCATTCGCTCTCTACCTCAGGACAAACACGGGGAAAATCCATTCCCACACTTTTTTTCCAGATTCTCGGCATCAGTATATATAATAGTGGTGCGTTTTTAATGTGCTTCAGTATATATATATATATATATATATATATATATATATATATTTATATATATATATATATATATATATATATATTTATATATATATATATATATATATATATATATATATATATATATATATATATATATATATATATATATTTATTTATTTTTTTCCTTAACCAGCGGCACTTGGGCTTTCAGCCCTTTGGCCCAATGATATGTCATTCCGAGGCTGGGGAACCTGAGGACTTTCCTTCCAACCCGGTCAGGACCTTCGCTCCTTCCCATCCACAGAGGGTTTATCACAGGAGCCGTTCAGGCTATTCAGTCAAATTTCCGGCCGTAAACATTTCTTCAAACGCCGACGCCCGGGTTTGAACCATGAAAACTGGTCGCCAGTACAACGCCGAAGCCATTACACCAGCGCGGCTCCCATATATATATATATATATATATATATATATATATATATATATATATATATATATATATATATATATATATATATTATCAAAGATTGACACTGATTTTAAATGGCATTAAAGAAATATATTAGTAATTGTCTCACGATATCCAAGTCACTACAAGTGGACACAAAAATAAGACAAGTAGTGTTAATAATTGATCTTTATTTTTATGACAGAATAAAAGATTATGAAATCTGTACTCTAACATTAAGAATGCATTAATGTTTCTCAAAATGTCATAATCATTTCCATGTTTACTCCTTGTTTAGCGTGAGGCCTCTCAAAGGTAGAGTTTTTTTAAAGGAAGGTTTTTACAAAAGCATGCATGAGGTCTTTCCGTGGTATTTTCTTATACGATTTATCTTACATGATGCTACTGCCAGCCCCATGCAAGGCCTTATATTAGCCGTCTCTAAAGATATTCTCAAGGTAGCAGTATTAATAGTCTTTCTGCGTCATTTCTGAGACCCCCAGATACTGCACGGCAGACGTGCGTGTGAAACAAGCGTAATTCTGTAACTTTATTATAACTGTGCAAATAATGACAGAGCAAGTTATATAAAAAAGTTATCATGTTGAGTTCTTAGAAAACCGATGCTGAGTATTATATTCTGACGGTTTTTGAAACCCTTCTCATGTCCGGAGTAATTTGTCATGTGTCAAAGTACAATGTATATATAGAGATATAACAATGATAGTAAGCATACACGGTACTTCCACTACACGTGGTGGACTTACAGTTGTACAGTATAACGGGCTCGTAACTAACTTGGAGGCCACACGAGCAGTGGTGACACAGAAAAAGTGAAGGCTTAAATAGCAATTATCCCTTTATTAACGTAATGATAACTTGGCCTAATGTTGCCAGAGTGAGATACAAAATACACGCATGTTACCACTGTAAATCATAAGACAGTAACAATTTCAAGAAACCTCACGGTGGATCTGACCACCACTCACCATAATGGATAACGAGACAAGCTTCGATAACACATAATAATGAATTAACTGAAAAACTCATTATGCAAGAATCAACTTAGAGAGTACATTACTGTCAAGATAGGCTAACTAAATAGTTCTCTATCACAAATATACCAGGACTAATCAACTTAATGGCAAATAACGCTGTCCCACTAATATGGCCAGAATATACAGTAACAAAAGTACCGGCTTCAAGACACGTCCGCACAGGACGGCGACTAGAGCGTAAATCCCGAATGGCTTATTTTTCTGCCACAATTCCAGCCGGTCACGTGACATCACCTGACCGGTCGTTTAATTAAGACGTAACTCAGGCCTATCAAATTTAAACGGAAAGTGAAAACATGTTGCGACATCCACACCCTACTTAAGAAAGAAAACAGATGTTTCTTCCATCCGGAGGATGGTGGGCCTTAGCCTCCTCTATAGTGAGGAGACCATTAGTTCAGCGCAAAAAAATTGCAAGTGCTGCCGGACCAGGCTTTGACAATTAGTAAAGCTAATATGTAAATACATCTTTTCAGTACACATCGATAAATTAATTTATTCAACCTTACATCAATGACATGATACGTTTTATTTCATTGCAACACATCCCACGTAATGTAAATTCAAAATGTATCTTCTTGCCTTATGGCATTATACAGAATGAAGGCATCAAATATGACAGAGTATAACAATACATGTTAGAATAGAACAAATGATACGCTACGCTCAGCGAACACAACATGGGAGAGTTTAATCGAGAAAGGAAAAATGTACTCTAAAACTAAAATTATGTACTTTAGGATATTCTGATATAATTTGACATCTCCGCCAAGCAAACACTGTGGCTCTGTGCAGTGCAGGACATACAACACACTACTGCCATAATAATGTCATACTGTATTAGCACATCCTGTGCCAAGACCACTGCGATTGACGGTATAATAGAAGGTGGCTCCCTCTCATGACATGCCTCTGGATCTGGGAAAAAAGGCGAATTATACTTCGTCTTTTAAGACATATGACTCGGAATCAATCCTCCAGTCACTGGTGTTTAGCAACAAACAGCGCTGCATTAAGATTCGCGCTGTACAATACCAAGTGGGCCCAGAATTTAAGAATGTAGATCACACTGCATCATACCAGTGTCCTTGACGAGGTCCAATAACCATGTAATCTTTTACAAAGTTTATTTGAGGCAAATACTATCTTAGGTCTTTAAACATAGTACCAACATGCAACACAATACTAGGTACTAAAGATTCAAAAGATTGGTACTATGAAATCATTCCTAAAAAAAAAAAAAATCAATAAAGTACGTTTCACAACAAATCAACAAAAATATTTGCTCAGATTTACATCATGAGCTGAAACTCTTTGCTCAATCCCATTGACGGTATCACAAAGAGATATGAAAAACCCAAAACGCCTAATAGAAGCTCATTCATTTAGCAGATTAGTTCTGGAGGACTAGGTCGGAGTCTCTCCGTTCGGTTTGCTTGACCAAATCGGTATAAACCACGTGCGTAAACTAATATCTCAGAAACGATAGGTCAATCCGCTATCGGAATCGCTATTGCTGGACTATCAGCAGGTGGTTGTCAAGCAACGACATGTGCTTCCATTTGACTACAGTACGCGCACTCCATTCATTCGCTAACGTTACTCTCGCTGCTTTTGTATTGTCCAGCAACGACAATACCTCCACAAACTTCACAGGTGCGACCTTCTTAAGACTCTTCTGATTGTGCGCCAGCTAGCACTCAGAGAGACGTTACGGACCCATACTGTGCGATCACTAGCTGTCCAGCACTCAGACAAACCTCTGGTATTTCTACTTCTGCGGATTGGTACATGACTCTGAGTATTTGTGGATGCCTGTAGAGCTCTCTGTTGCTTATGCAATTTCTTTGCTGAGATAGCGTGATCCCCTGATCGTCAGCAACGGAATCCCGGTGCTGCTGTGACACTGCATCAACATCCCCCGTGAAGTCATGAACTCCGAGTACGTTGCCAACGATCAAATCGGCGACAGACTCATTTGTCCAAGACAAATGCATTCACCCTACCCGACAGAAACGGGTTATCTACGTTAATACTCGCATGGCGGTAAGACTCAAATTTGCCCACCAAATGTGGTACACCTCACAACTCTGCACGTGAAGCAGGATTCGTCGATGCAAGATCAACGGACCCCAACTGTAGTTCACGCCGTGTCTCTCATTACTGAGACATTTTCTTTTCTCTACCACACCTATGAAGCATTAATTGCACAGTCTCGTGGACTGCTGACAGACACGGTTGTGCATGTCTGCATCGCAATAGTACTCTCTCGTTCGACTGAAATATAGGTCAGCACCCTTCGCAGTCGTTACCGTTGACTGTGTCCAACACATACGCAGAGTTTGCGTATTCGCCTGGAGTTGGACACACGTCTGAATATTATTTCTTACCATCAAAGGTTGAATATCAGCGTTCTATTTCGGAGTCGCCGCGGTGACTCTTGCTAGGACTGCTAGCAGGTGACGTTTTAGATTCACCATCTGAATAATCCGTACTAGCCCGATAGTCTATTCGTTTCGCTTGGCTATTCTTAAGGGACTAAGGAGCATTAGAATCGGATTCTCGACTGTCAGAGGATTCATTTCTCTGTCTTGAGACGAGTTGAATTTGACAGTGCCGTAAACTCAGAAAGCGCTAGATAATAAGGTAACATTCGGTCCACGCTTCCACCATGCTACTATTTGATACCCCATCATAAATGTTGTATTTTAACATTTCTCTTTCAAGATGGGTACCTTATCGCAATCATTGCTTACAACCCGAAAATGATTATGCCATTTACCCGGTCCAGCCAACCTTATCGAGCAACACCCTGGCCCGACAGGAAATATTATAAGTGATAAGACAATTGATTGTGGCCATCTCAAGGTTGTTTACTTATTAATCTGGCTCTCCCACACACTGTCTGGTCGGTAATGTGTTACGATTAATACGTGAACAACATTTCACTCCACAGATTCGAGTGTCAATGTAGGTTCAAAAGAAAGTTACTGAATACAGTAATTAGCAAGTACGGTCGATTAAACCTCGACATGAGAATATTTGAAATAAGGGAGTGCAAACATTGAATCGAAAATATCAAATACTGTCCGAGGTGTGAAAAGAAAGTGAAGAGCACAGAATGACTTACAGGATGGCACAGGAAAATGTGACGCTCGAGGCTATTTTGTCACAGACCCCTGAACTTTGAGAATATTGATCAGATATTAAGAGACTCTGGTGTTTATTTCTTCTGAGTTTGTGCTTTACTCTAGTGCTGTTACTAGAAAAAGTATATTTTTAATCTCTCCCCCCTTCCCGACTGATTTTTTAGCCGCAATGGGTACAATTTTGGTAGTACTTCTTTATGTCCAATTTGTGACCAGGGCAAAGGTGATGTTTATTTATATTGCACATCGTCGCTCCAAAGGGAACATTTTCCCCCGAGGGCAAAACATGTCCTGCTTTCATAATGGGAGATCTTAAAGGGAGAGGCACCCCGAGTTGCTTCCCTTGTATGGTTCATCAGTAGATAATTCTATCTTCTTTATAAAATGTTTCAACCGAAGTATGGGACTGTGTTTTATACCGTTGTTCAGAGCAGGGCGCTAAGCTTACATCATACGCCCGCGCTTTTCTCAGCTCTGCTACGCTGAGGAGAAGTAGTGAATAAATGTCAGAGCCCTCCATTGTTGGGAGTTGTGTGCATTGCTCCATCTTCTTCTTCGTAGATAAATTATGGTTTTCGCCATTCTGATTGTCCAGGCTGTTGCAATATGAGCAATCTGACACTTAGTGTCGAATATCCCGTTGCATGCCTGGTCAGAAATATTCGAGGGACACGTGCACCTCCATGAGGTTGTGACTGGGGTTTATGAATTTGCTGCATCAGGCGACTTCGGTATGGGAGTGGAATAACTAACTATCTCTTGTTCCCGACCCGTCTGTATAGTAAATCATTCTCCTTATAATATGATCCCTGTGTAGTATGGGAGTAGTTGCCAGACAACCTTGCGAAACAAGGCTTTATAGTTTTATCGTCCCTTTGTGCCTTCTTCAGCTCCGATATGTTCGTGCTGGTAAGAGATCAGAGCTCGGGTCCGCTTGGGTGTGTACCGGGTTCTCTCTCTTTTGTGTCGGCCTGGAGTCACGTGAGGGATCCCCAAGGAAAACATATTTCTTCCCTAGAATTAGAAGAAAGACTCAATCATCTAAAGCTGTGGCTTTGATACTTCCATGGAAAAAAAAAATCCGGATTGAAACCTCAGTTTTCTGAACCAAAAGAACCACAGGCTCTATATTCTTCCGAGGCCCCTGTATTTCTACAGTTTCACCATTATACTGGTTGGTCTTCACCAAAGATGGCGAGACTAGAGCTTTGTATTCTAAACCTGAGCCATCTAAGCAGTATACGGTTTGATTACCTCAGTTACATGCTCTTGGGTGGGGGCGGGGGATGACTGGGGTTTTGTTGGCATGTCGGGAAATCATGTTTCCCTGTCGACCTCGTTAGCAGATATGCAATGTTATAATGGCCTGTTTTCGGCCTCTTACAGTCCGATGTGAAATGTGTCATTTTTGTATGATCTACACCATCGTTTTCCAGTTCCCTATGGTTGATGCTCTGTTTCTGCCTGGTACTGTCCTATGGTAGTTGTGTCGTTTTGTGTGTTGTGTTGTTCGTTCATTGCACATCCGTGGATGGACGATCTGTTTGGTAGAGGCGATTATCGTGTCCGCGCTTCCTGACAGGGTTTGTTTCTGCCTGGGGGCTCTGGTACCTATCGGCGAAGGTTACCACCTGCTCAAGAGTTTCGGCCCCGTGCTCCACCAGGAACCGTCTCATGTCAGGGGTGAGCGAATTATTAAACTGCTCCATGATTATCATCTCTTGCAGCCCTTCATAAGATTCTTCAAAGGTTCTGAGGGATCCCCATTTCTCCAGATACGTTTCTAGCCTGACAGCGAATTGCCTGAATGATTCATCCTTCTGGCCCGTAGTCTCACGGAAATTGTTACGGAAATTGTTACGTTAAGTTGCAAACACTGGAGCAAAGCTTTCTTCAACATTTCATAGTTGTTTTGCTCTTGAATGGACATCTTGAGAAATGCATCATATGCTGATCCTCTTAGACGCTGCGATAGTTTCATGTTATATTTCTCCCTATCTAAGCCATAGGTAGAAGCTAAAGACTCAAATCTAGACAAATAGATGTCTATTTCCGTTGAAGCCTCAGAATAAACATCCAGTTGGAAGAAGGCCACACTCGGCGCGGCCGCATGACATATGTTTTTCCCATCGCAACCTTGAGAACTTCCAGAGCAGCTAAAACTGGAACTAAATTATGTTCTCCTTCCTTCATTGACTAATTCTTTCAGCCTAATTTCTTGGGCTCTGTCGGCCTGTTCCTTCTTTTCTTGGAATTCCATCTCCTTTTCTCGTTCCTCGGCTTCATGTGTCCTTTTATTTTCCTTTTCTTCGGCTTAGTGTTTCCATCGCGCTTATTTTTCTTTCGCCTGTGCCTTTTCGTGTTCGCTGGCCAGCTTCCTCTCCTCGCGTTCTGGTTCCTTCTCTGCAATCTCCTTGCCTTCTTTAGCCCTGTCCTTGCCTTTTTCTACAGGCTTATTAATATACTGAACTAAATCTTGGCCACTCAATTCTAAAAGGTATGAAGATTTTGGGGCTCTTCCATACTGAGCAAGGAGTCTGTTTACAAAACTACACAAAAATGCAATTGCTACTTAACTAGTGCAACTTTAAATCACAACACCAAATTAACAAATGCAAATGAACTCTTATTTCACCCTAAACTTTTTAACAGAAAATTTTGTTTTTTCTAATTATTCAATTATTTTCAGTAAAATATGTCACTGTTACTTATGGATGCACAGTATTCTCAGATTTATCAAAAAATAAACTCTGATAAAATTATTTCAGTAAATCTAAAATTTGTCAGCCGAGTCTAGAGGAATAACAAGACAGGTTCTTTTTATCCAGGCGTCTGAATAAAGATCCGGTTTATGTAAATATGTGATAGAAAAATTAATTTTAGCCAGAGTCTCTTTATATGTTATACGACACCATTTTCACCCAATAGTCATCTTTTTGTTAATTGTATTTTCAGAAAGAATGTCCTCTTTCAAATCATATTTAGGCAATTTCAACATTACAAGTTCCTCATCTGTATGATTTTTGCCTTTTTTGTTCAGCTGCTTTTTCAGCATAAATTGTTTAACAAAAGGTGCAAGCAACTTCTCATCTGTAACAGACGCACAGTGTCTACGTGAGCAATAGCTGATGGTCAAACCCAGAAAGAGGCTGATAGTAACGCCAATTAAAGCATACCATTCGAATGAGATATCGTAAAGAAAAAAACCAAAACTGTCCGGATTATCTCTTCTTGTATTGGTGTTGAGAATCAATGACCAATTAGTCGCGGTTGTAGACAACGATTGATAGTCAAACGAAATCACCGATTCACTGTCGTTGGAAATCTTAATGACAGAGCTGTTCAAGATGCACATGTCCGTTGGTGGAGATGAAAGCATTTTCAGTTTCCGTCCGTAGATCTGATGTCCTACTGCAATCCACATGTTGAAGACTAGTGCAATTATTCCACCACCAACAGCGCCATATTTGTTTCCCCAGGGACAAAAAACACCAAGTAGAAATATTCCAAGAATTGGTCCACCCCATGCTCCTATGCTCGCCAAAGTCATTGTAACTAACTGACCCCCTAGGGCGTTGGCTCCATATGTAAGACCTATTATCAAAGTGCCATACAGAAACACAAAAACTTTTGTTATGAGAGTGGCAGTGCTTTCCTGGACATTTTGTAATGGTTTCTTGAGAAAATCCTCGACTGTAATTGCAGCTAAGGCATTTATACCTGAATGAAAAATATAGAAATAATGTTGTGGCTTTTAATAGGTGATGCAATAGTATATAATACGATACTTCTACTGTCGGTAAAACATTAGTGAATAATATGATACAATTTAAAGTAATTAAACTGTCGAGTCTTGACAGAAACCCATAATTAAACAGAAAATTGGGTCCAAAGATAACTTTGATTTGATAGGTGAAAAAGTACCGGAAGGCATTTCATAGGCAAAGTGGAAAGAGAAGCGCCAACACAGAAACGTTGGGAAACACAGTTTTATGTTCCAAAGGGAACGAATCAAGTAACTTAATAATCTATTCAAATTAGATTTACTGGCATTGATGTTTTCATTCAAACTAGGTCTGTGTTTTTTGTTTTCACTAGCCTAATTTGGCAGAACTTACCTGATGAGATTGAACTGAGAGAAGCGCTGAATATCGTTGCCAAGAAAATACCTCCAATGCCAGGTAAATCTCTCAGAGCGTGCATCACAAAATACACTGACAACTGATTTCTATTAGAGATTTGACCAGCCTGTTGACGTCAGAAAAGTAGCGTGTAGTTAGTGGAAGTTTTATATCTATTTGAAACGCGTAAATTCAAGATATATATATATATATATATATATATATATATATATATATATATATATATATATATATATATATATATATATATATATATATATATATATATATATATATATATATATTGTTAAAAAAAAAAGAAACGCATAGCTACTGAAGGCACACACACATAGTCATAATATTGACATTCAATAACCTTTTTAATTTAATGAGTTAATTGTTCAAATTGCACACAATAATACCTTAAAGTTCAACCAATCAATTGACAGTTGTTTTGCATCTGGGTCACGAGAGTTTTTGGCGTACGGGCTTTCCCGCTAGAATAAGGTGTGGCCTCCTCTTGCAAGGATCAGCGATTGGCATCTCCTGGGCATGGATGCGATCAGATGTCTGATGTGGACCTGTGGGATGGCTGCCCACTCTTCCTGGAGTGCCTGGAACAGATCACGGCAATTGGCTGGAGCAACGTCTCGGCAACAAACACGTCTATGCAGCTCATCCCACAGGTGCTCAGTCGGACTCATGTCTGGAGACAGGGATGGCCAGGGAAGGGTGAGAATGTTGTTGGCAGTCAGGAACTGCGTGGTCAACCGTGCACAATGGGGTCTGTCGTTGTCCTGTTGAAACACAGAACTTTGGGCAGCCAAAAGTGGAAGGACATGGGGTCGAAGAATTTCATTGACGTATCGTTGCGCTTTCAACCTCCTTCAATGTGCACCAATTGGCTCCTTCCGTTGTAACTGATCATTCCCCACACCATTGCACCTCCACCACCGTGCGGCGGACCTTCATCAACGCAATTTTGGGAAAAACGTTCATTTCGCCTACGGTAGACCCTACTCTGTCTTTCATGACGCTGCAACAAAAATAAAGATTCGTCACTAAAACAGACACGTCTCCATTGATTGTCAGCTGCCAAGGGACGATGCTGGTTGGCCCAAAGAAGTCGATTTTGGCGATGGCGGCGCGTAAGGGCAAGTCCTCGGTGAGGTCGATGTGCCCAAAATCCAGCGTCATGCAGTCTGTTCCGGACAGTTTGATCAGACACATGACGTTATCAGGCAATGACTGAGCAGTTGAGGAAGCTGTTGTAAACCTGTCTCTGAGGTGACGAAGCCGAATAAAGCGATCCTCCGCTGCTGTTGTCACTCTGGGTCGTCCACTGCGTTGCCTGTCTTCCACTGAACCATTGGCTTGGAACCGGTGCCAAAGTCGACTGATGGTATTCTGATGCACGTTTAGATGCCTGGCAACCTGACTTTGACTTTCGCCTGCATGCAGTCGGCCAATAGCAATGTTCCTTAAATTTATCGATAGAGACGCCATAAATGTCTGCTTTAAAATGAACTGAATTTTTCTTGT